>JBBPCS010000855.1:2689579-2701703 GCA_037974645.1 Hollardia meadi | reverse complement strand
TCAGCATCTTGATATGCCACACCTGTCAGGTGGATGGATTATCTCGGCAAAGGAGAAGTGCTCACTAACACAGATTTTAACAAATTTGTTAACAAAATTTGAGAGAAATAGGCTTTATGTGTACACAGAAAAAGTCTTAGATCTTTGATTTCAACTCATGAATAGTTGGTCAACTCACTGATAGTTGCAGATGGCTGTGCAGCCTCCACCAGTCACAGCATGATGTACACCACTGTTTTACATGGAGGCTCCATACACAAAGTCAAAATAATGTGTAGTGTTGCACGCTATACCTAAAGTATGTTGTACAGTGTGTTATTTGTACTTTTACTTAAATAAAGGATTTGGGTACTTCACTGCCCCTCTCTATCAAGGTAAACAAATATATAATAATTATTTAAATTAATATAGTTACTGCATATTTCATATTTTCGCCGCTCCAACGTGAACCTGGTCTACGACGAAAGTGAGACACAGACGGCCGCTGATGGCATCGGGACCAGCACTCTCAATTGCCCTTCACTGCCGCTTTTCATCGCGCCAGCTGAGACAGAGGCTTTGCCGTCCGTGGATGATGACAACGTCTCATCGGTGTCTGCTTCCTCAGAGTCATGCGGAAGCGCAGCACCAACTTCAGTTTGCAGAGACTTCCCACTGGTAATGAAGGTAGTGATGGGTCATGTTGGGCTCCCGCTGCCCGCACCACTCATCCCTAAGCCGGTAAGATGCCTTCGCAAGGGGTTTTACGGACTGTCAAAACCGTTTGTATCGCCTGCCCTCCCTGACATCTGGCAGTGTGTTGAAGAGGTCATGGCAACAACCTCTAAAGAGCAAAGTTCCTGTTACTGGTTTGGCGAATGTTCTCAGAGTGCAGGGATGTCGCATCCCGGGGTGCCCCCTCTTGATGATACCCTTGCTGCCCTCCTGTTACCACAGTCGTCTGGATGGTCGGCAGACAGGAAGCCCAAACTTGGAGTGTTGGGCATCTCACCGGCTTCGCCTCAGCCACATGCCCCCCTGGATCCCTCTCAGAGTGAGTTTTTGGACCGCAGTGTGGCCAGATAAATAATCTGATTCAGTGTTGCTACTGCCGCAGAATGAGTTATGGCTCTAGCCACAGTGGACACATGCCACGTGTGGCTAGGCTTAACTGCCATTCCCAAATCTGACCGAGATGATCTCCTGGGAGCCCCCGTTTCAATGCTAGGCTCTTCAGATCGATTTCCTCAGTGGCCCAGCGCCTAAAGAGATTGGAGGAAAAATCCACACAGCTCAGCCATCATTTGCTGCTCGCTCACCTCCAGAAAGGAAAGGGTCAGATGAGACAAACAATGCAATGATGAAAAGGAGAGAACGTCACAGTCAACGAGCTATGGTTACGGCACCCATGGCTCCCCCCCAGACAGTGCCAGCTGTGAAGAGGGTTTTTACACTGCGTACTTCCTGGTTCCCAAGAAGACGAGAGACTTCAGACCCATTCTGTGTCTCCATTATTTGAACAGTTGCATTGCCCACAAAACGTTCCACATGCTGACTATCAAGCAGCTATTGGAACTAGTTCAGCCAGGCAATTGTTTCAGCACCATCGACTTAAAGGACGCCTATTTTCACATGGAGGTGGCCCGGAAACGCAGAAAGTTTCTGCGTTTCACCTTCCAGGGGGTGGCCTACTAGTATAACAGGCTCCCATTATCCGGTTATTCGCTGGATGCATTTGCTCATGTGCCCTGACCAAGAAAACTTATTTACGCCTTCCAGCCGCTTCTCCTCATTCCTCAAGAGTGAGGCTAGAGCAGTTGTCTGTCATCCTGGTAGCTCGGGACCACTGCTTGGCATCGTGGTATGCACAGTTGACCCGCTCTGTTATACAGACCATCTAGGCGGCTAGGGCAGGATCCACCACTGCCTGCTACAGGAAGTACACAAAGTGGTTGGGATTCCAACGCTGACACAAGGAGAGAGGAGCCTGGACCCTTTGTCATGTGCAGTTGGGTCAGTGCTTTTCTTTCTACAATGTTTGTTGGACAGGGGGCTGTCTCATTCCACCATTAAGGTGTATGCTGCAGCCATTTCCTCTGTAATGAGGGGTTTGGCGACAGACCGTCTTTAGCCACCCCCTGGTGAAGCAGTCCCTTCAAGGGGTGAAGAGGCAGCGGCCGGTGGCGGGGCAGTTCTCAGACCGAACCCTTCGTTTGTTCCTAAGAACTTAGGAAGCTCATTCAGGTTAAAAGTTATTCGGTTGGATGCTTTCTGCCCTTTGCCCATGTTGAGGTCAGGGAGGCAAGACTGCATCTGCTTGGCCCCGTTTGCGCATTAATATGTTATGTCAAATGCACGGCCCCCATCAGACGCACTAAGCAGTTGTTCGTTTGCTTCGGGGATGGCATGGCTGGAAAGGCCCAAGAAGCGCCTTACCAGTTGGTTGTGTGAGTGTATCTCTCAGGCCTATGAGCAGGCGGACGTGACCCTCCCTCTGTCGTCCGCGCACACTCAACATGTGGTGTTGTGGTGTCAATGGCCCTGTTCAGTGGGGTATGTGTGTCGAGGACATATGCAAAGCATCATTGTGGACAATGCCATGCCAAGGTCTGTGCTCGCGGGGGCAACACAAGGCTGGTGAAGGTGGTTAAGAAGTTTACAGGTGTCGGTTGGTACTGCACCTGACACCTTCTGGGCATTGTGTTTGACCAAATGTCCCCGTGTCCCCTAGATGGCTTGGGGCATAGAGTCTGCAGGGTGTTGATTGTGTGTTGACACCTTGGGCTATAGCTGTGGTGCAATGGTCTTCTACTTCCTTTCGGCGATGACTGAGATAGGAACTAGGTGGGCTGTGGCAGTTACCCCTAGCCGGTCAGGTTTGGTGTGGTGGGCCGATATTAGTTGCCGTAGGACAGTCACTTATCGGGCTCTACTTACTATACCCCTATAGTCCAGTAGAGGGTGGAGCCTGTGTGAGATAGAACGTAAGGTTACGTTATTGTAACCCTTGTTATATAAGCACTGGCGGAGCCCTCTATCATTGGGCCCTACCGCTCCTGCGCCGCTCGCTAAACAGGTGGCAGGATGCAAGGCAGCAGGGATGCAACCTTATATACGCTGGGGTTCCCACGTATTCGGGTAGGTGTGTCCTGGCGGCCGGCTACGTTTATGCAAATTTTCAGTGGGCGATTACGTGATTGTGATTGGAGGAGAATTTTACCCTTTTGTTGTCAAAGCAGATGCACAGAACAAAATAAAAGAGAGCTAACACGTCCAACTCCAGAGCTTCATGTGTTACTTTGTCCACTTCACTGTCCACTTCAACAGTAGGAAAATTGAACACTGACAATAAATATAATACATCCCATCACTAACAATCTTAATTACATATATATGTAATTAAGATTGTTAGTGATTATATCGGTCCTTATATCGGTCGACCTCTACTTAGTTGAATGAGTACAGGCAGGAGTTACCTCACTCTGAGCAGTAGAGTTTTGTGTGGGGTGACCACTGAAACATTTGTATGTACTGTACCTGTGCATAACTGGTGTTGAGGAGATGTGATTTGGAGTTTGTTCTTTAGATGAACCATGCAGAGCTGGGAACAAAAGCTGTTTTTTCATCCACAGGTGTACTATACTAAGAAGAAGCGGCGGGCCCAACAAGTCCCTCCAGAGGACAGCAGCACCAAGAAGGAGAGAAAAGTCTACAATGATGGCTATGATGATGACAACTATGACTACATTGTTAAAAATGGAGAAAAGTGGCTGGACCGCTATGAGATAGACTCGCTGATTGGGAAGGGCTCCTTTGGACAGGTGAGGTCAACAAAGGAAACTTCTGTATGAAGACTGAATCTGCATTTATTGCTAGTTTATAAAATATTCCTCAGAGACAATCATTGTTCCTTATGAACACCAAAAGTTTTAGCTGTTTCCACCTCTGGAGTATCAAGAACCAACTGTCTCAAAGATTTCTTCTAAAAAAAAATTTTTTTTAAACACACATAAGGTTAAAATAGCGAAAATCATTTATTTAACCATTCCACATATTTCAGATTAACAGTCAGGATATCTACTTTGTGTATGACACAAATATGTCAGTGGGTCAGAAGTTTACATACCCTAAGTTGACATTGGCTTTAAACAGTTTGGAAAACTCCAGAAAATCATGTCATGGTTTCAGAAACTTCTGATAATTAATTAATTGACTAATTGACATAATTTGAGTCAACTGGAGGTGTACCTGTTGATGTATTTTATGGCCTAACTTCAAAGTCAATGCTTTTTTTACTTGACATCATGGGGAATTTAAAAGACCTCAGAGAAAAAAGTTTATCCTTTGGGAATGGCCTGAAGGTACATTGTTTATCTGTACCAGTGTTTCTGGTGGAAGAAGAGGTTTGCCATGGGGGGTCTAACTTGCGTTGGCCGATCTGATGCGTATTGTATATATATACTGTGTATATACTGTATATATATACAAACTGTCTTTTCAAATCTCTGGACTTGACATGCATATAAAAGTGGTAGTAAAATGTTAAATAGAATGAAAAATATATATCCTTTTTAAAGTAAATTGCTACATTAAGTTGTTGCTGCTCATCAACCTATCCACCTTATTCTTGTGGGTGCTACAGTAGAAATGATCATGGGTGTAACTTCTGGTGTGATAGCAGAAGTAGCGGTAAACTAGTTATTCCCAGTGCCTAACCATGGTGCCTGGCGGACAACAGCTGTCCTTTCTAAAGTAATTCACCTTGAATTTAGCAACATATTTAACTGAAGTAACAGTTATTTTCTAAAATGTCCTTGTGGACCTCCGGTACTTGTTGCGCTGTTCGCGGTTGTACCAACAGCCTGACTAAGCTAAATTTTTGGCCTCAATAACAGTGTTTTGAAGATACACCCAAACCAAAAAGAGGTTGTTCCTGTGACCAGCAGTACAGTTTCCATCGCCGACCTACAGACGAGGAATCCAAAAGAATGTGGCTGAAAAACCTAACTTGAAAAGACCAAAACGCCATATGAGTGCTCATTTCATTTAGTCCACAAAAAGCCAATGCAGTAAAGCCCCACATCCAAATTCATTGTCGGGCTACGTCTAACTGTCATTACAAAACCCATTGAAAAAAGTGAATAAAACTATCAGAACATTTTATTTTCCACAGTGTTGCAGCTGCATGGCTGCAGATCACCCTGCCCTGCAACATATGAGCACCGAGCCGTCTGTATTTCACCTGCCGTTGAAACTAAAACCCAGACCCAGTGATGCTGGACTTTAAGGCTCTGACTAGGCTCTACGTCTGCTTTAAGGTAGAGAAGGTTGTGTCCCACCTCCTTTAAAAAAAACCACCTTATTTCTGTGGAAGTAGCATTACTGATACGCCTCAGAGCTTTTCATCGCTTCGTCATCTGTAGCAACGGAGTCAATGAAGATAGCATAGATAGCATAGCCCTCGATAGCAGAAGGCAGAGGTATGATCATAATATCTCATCTGAGATGTAACAGGGGGTGTTCCCACATGTTTTCCAAATCGCTCTAAGAAAGAGGATTTGTGCACCGTTACCATGGAAAATGGTTCCAGCTCAGTGACAGCCAGAAGTCGCGGCCATAATTCACGCAAGGTTTCATGGGGGCTAGGAATAAGGCGGATAGTGTTTTGAAAATAAGGAAAACAGGAAATACAGAGATATGTATATTACTATATATACTGTATGTGTGCTGCCCTCTTCTGGTACGCATCGTCTCCACCTTGTGGGGGCTGTTTTTTAAACCATTGAGGATATGGAGTTGAGTGTTTTGACCCTTTGAGGTTGCTGAAGCTGGTCAGTGGCAGTAGCAGACTAGCTGATGGAGTTAGCAATGTGAAATCAGCAGCTAGTTCGTTTTCATAGAGCATAGATAATATATGCCTGCAAGTATGAGCACTTGTGTCGTTTTATGTTAAGCATGTGAAGTCAAATGGGTCGTTTATTATGATAGTATCATCGCGGTCGCAATGCTAATTTCTGTTTATGCTTTAATGGTAATTCCCATTATGTGTTTGCATTGAGCTAACTAAGCACTAGTTATTTATACATGTATAACATCAATTCAGGCATCTGTCATCATGTCGGTTCCGTCACTTACTGATCTTTACCTACAAGTTTTATTTCAGACCTCAGCAGGAAGTTCTGCTGTGCTTGAGCTTTAGAAATGCTCGGGATAAAAGTAGCTTGTGTGGACGCTACCGCGCTACTTGACCAATAAAAAAGCTTAGCTGCTGAAAAGATTCAGAAAACAGTAGCCGACGTTACCCCCACACTTTAGTGTCGCGATTGCCCGACACTGGCAGAGTGCAACTGACCACAAACACTCAGACACGCACACAAACTCGCCAGCCGTCGCTCGTTAGCCTACGCTAATATACAGTAAAATATTCTGGCTGTTAATTCACGTTCAAAGGTTTTGTGATTTTCTTTTTCTTTGCTGTGGCACCAAAGATTTTGCTATGGCAGTCCGCCACGCTAAAATGTTACATGTGAAAACACTGTGTACAAACAATAGTACAAAAGAATAAATGCCATGGGACCACGCAACTGTCAAACTGTGAAGGGACGGAGACGTCTTTTGTCTCTTACAGATGAACACACTTTGGCATGAAAAGTGCAAATCAATCCCAGAAAAACAGCAAAGGACCTTGTGAAGATGCTGGAGGAAACATATACAAAAATATCTATATCCACAGTAAAACAAGTCCTTTATGGACATAACCTTGAAGGCCACTCAGCAAGGAAGAAGCCACTGCTCCAAAACCACCAAAAAAACATCCAGACTATAGTGTGCAACTGCATATGGGGAAAAATTCCTACTTTGTGTAGATAGATCTGGTCTGATGACACAATAATTGACTTTTTAGGCCATAATGACCATTGTTTTGTTTGGAGGAAAAAGGGGAGGCTTGCAAGCCAAAGAACACCATGCCAATCCTGAAGTACATGGGTGCTAGCATCATTTTGCAGGGCTGCTTTGCAGCAGGAGGGACAGGTGCACTTCACAAAGTAGATGGCATTATGAGGAAGGAAAATGATGTGGATATATTGAAGCTCAAGACATATCTCAAGATATCAGCCAGGAAAGTTAAAAGTTTGGTCACAAATTGGTCTTCCAAGTGGACAATGACTCCAAGCATACTTCTAAAATTGTGGCAAAATGGCTTGGACAACAAAATCAGGGTATTGGAGTGGCCATCACAAAGCCCTGACCTCAATTCAATAGAAAGTTTGTGGGAACTGAAAAAGCATGTGCAAGCAAGTAGGCCAAATGGGCCAAAATTACAGCAACTTATTGTGAGAAGCTTGTGGAAGGCTAACCAAAACGTTTGACCCAAGTTAAACAGTAAATAGGCAATTCAACCAATTGCTAAGTTTATGTAAACTGACTCCTTAGGAATGTGCTGTAAGAAGTGAAAGATAAAATAAATCATATATCTCAATTCTCTCTACTATTATTCTGAAATTCCACATTTTTAAAATAAAGTAGTGATCCTAACTGACCTAAGACAAGGAATGTTTACTAGGATTAAATGTAATAAATAAATAATTTATTACAAGGTGTATGTAAACTTCAGACTTTAACTGTAGCATTATTTATTTATTTAACTATCAACAACATTGTATGTTAAAAGTTAAATAACAGTATATGACATTTACTGCCACTATATAATCGCACTAGAGCACTAGCATCTCAGACCAAAACAAATGTGCACGTCGTTCGCTCAATGAAATTGGAAAGAAGTGCATCTGAATACACACTGCCCACAAACTCAGATCAAACTGTTTTAGGCAGTGACAATCAAATATAAATCAATTTTGGTTAAAGAGGCCATATTAAGCATTTTGGGGTTTTCCATTACCTTTAGTGTGTTACATAACTTTTTGTGCATGTACAAGGTCTGTAAGTCAAGTTGAAAAGTCCATTGCAAAAGGAGCTCCTCGCTCCCAACTAAACACTGCCCCTTAAGTGCCTCATGGCCAGTTGGCCAATCAGAGCAGGCTGGGCTGTTCAAGAGGGAGGCCTTAAAGAGACAGGAGCTAAAAGGGGGTTAATAGGGTGCTGCTGCAATGGACAGTATGGGAAAGATAATGTGTATTTTGAACATTAAAGCCTGTAAACGTATTCTAGTATAAACCTAAAATAAAAAATATGAACTTGGAAATGAGCATAATATGGCCACTTTAAATATATATTCTCTTTCATGCTTAAAATGTTTTCAGAACCATATTTTATTTCTAAACTTAAAAACCATTTTGTGGCCCTTTTTGAAACAGAGACATATGAAATTCAGATCAAATAAGGCAGTGCTGATCAAAGATTTGTCAATTGATAGCCTATTTCTCACTTAAAATGTTTCCAGAAACATATTTTAGTGTACTGTTTAGCTATAAGAGCAGATCATTTCTTAACAGGCTGCCATGTTGAAATGCACTCACATGCATGTGCAGCCATCTTGGCAAACAGAGAAGCTCAGATTACAACACACAATGAGGAAGTGTGATGCCATTTCTGTTCAGGACACCATTGCTCCATTATATTTTTACATAGCAAATAGATTTTGCAGCTATATTAATGTTCAAAATATCGTATATTTAACCTTTCAGTATTAGAATTAAGAGAAACTCAAAGTGATTCTCCCAAGACCAACACCACCCCATGGTCAGCGATTAGAAAGCATGGATTCTTATCTCCCGATCACATATTTTTACTGAATGTTGGCCACTAACAATCAGTAGGACGTCAGCCAATCAATCTGGGCATCCCTGGCTCCTACAGTCAGTTATAAGTTAGGGTTTATCAGTAAGTTTCTGTCACCTTTAAAGGCATAGCTCAATATTTTGGAAAATACAATTTGCTTTGCTTTCTGTGAATGAAATGAGAGGATGGCTATCAATATCATGTCTTAAATATAGATAAGTTGGTCTATCTGTGGACGCATTGTACTACAAGACACTCCTACTACATGAAACACCCTCGAAACACTCACAGTTTGGATTTGTAACTACTTGATTAAGTTTAGGAAACAATCTTAGGGGTTATGTCTTGTAGTGAATTAGTAACGTGAATGTGTCATTTAGTTTATGATAGACTCTTCTGTAACCTGATTACAGAGCAGTAATTACAGAGCAGTAATCAGGTTAGCCTAGCTGAGCATAGAGACTGGACTTTTCCTACAGAATTTTCCTTAAAAAACATAGACTCATTCAATGGTAATCTCTCAATCTTCACAAGTGGTCACTGTACTGTATCTGTGGAGACCCTGCCCTCTGCTGGTTTTTTAGTATTTTGTTGTGTTTGGGATGTTTCTGGTGTCAGCCAGTGGAGTTCAGCTATGAAGGTAAATATGTTGCAAAATGCAAGAGCTTATAGACTTGATGTGAGAACTCGAGGATGGGGGGCGGTGAACCAACTTTTCCCCTGCTGTCCTTCACGTCTGCGGAGTGCATATTGTGAAGCAAGGGCGGATATCTCACTTCACTATTGGGGGGGACAATAAAAAGAAAATTTTCTCAGCAATTCCTGAAGGGGACACCAAAGGTGCCACCAAAAGTACTGTTTAGCAAGAAAAATGCAACAAACTGGTATTAAATGTATATAGAGGAAACACTGATTATTACTTTTAAACTATATTGAACAATTGGAAGGTAAATAACTTAGGGTTGTACCAGCATGTTAAAAAGTTTTAAATAACTGTATTAATAGTAATAACAGAAGTGTTCCTTTGAGGTTTTTGTATGTTCAACCAGCAATACCACAAATGGCCAGTGTGTGGCACTGGTACACCATATATGGATGTAGTTTTCCTAATTTTTTTAGGATTTAGGATTTTTTTTCTTTCTTTCTCTCTCACTCACTCAACAGCCTGTTGAGCTGGAGAGAAGGCACCAACTTTGACTGGTGTGTTCATAAACAGTAAACGACAAATTTGGCATATTATGCCATAGATTAAACAAATGTGTTTAATCTATACGTAAACTGTATTTAAGCATATACTGTATTAAGTGGATTTCATGGCATTTATACATTTATATTAGCTTTAACCAAAGCTATTGGTTTTGGACTCACTCATCCATTATTCTGAGACCCTTTGACATTAAGGACCTGAGGTGCTTCTCAAAGTCAAGATCCTGAAATGGCTGAATTTGAAGGATTCTATATCATTGAATGCCACTGAAGAACTGTTCCAATGTCCAGGATCCTCTGAATTCTACAAAGGACGGAGTCCTTCGCACAGATAATTTTCAAGGATACCTGTGTGTATCCTTGGCACGCCTGAAGCACCCACAATCCTATGTGGACGATGCCTAGTAGGTCTTTTAAAAATGGCAAACCCTTTAAATGACACAATGACGCACACTCGCTAGCTTGTTCCATTATGTTTTTTCGGAATGCTAGGAAGGAGTCTCGCCTAGTCTCTCTAGGACCTGACTTCAAAGGACCTGTTCTACCAAGAAGTATCCTTGACTTTGAGAAGCACCACCTGAATAGTGAAGAAAAGGAAAAACTCTAACCGTATGTTTCTATCATAGCATGTGATGACAAAGTGTATTGATGTCTGTCTACAGGTGGTGAAGGCCTACGACCACCATGAGCAGGAATGGATTGCCATTAAGATCATCAAGAACAAAAAGGCATTTCTAAACCAGGCACAGATTGAACTACGCCTGCTGGAGCTCATGAACAAGCATGACACTGAGATGAAATATTACATAGGTACGATGGACAACACACTCTCTCTCTCACGCACACACACATACACACATTATAGCGAGGTGAGAGAGGACGGGTCAGGTATAACACATAAATGTACAACCTCATAGACATGGCTACTACTACTACTACTACTTCTACTTGTTGTTATTGTTGTAACTCACTGATTAATAATCCATTTATAGAATTTTGTTTTTGGAGTAGCATAAAGGGACTACAACATGCATTTCCTGGTACAACCCTCTGTTGTAGAATGATAAATAAATGAACCTTGTAACTTGCACCTTGTATAGAGAATTTTTTTTAACTATCAAATCTCCCAATATTGTAGTCAAATGACACTTGCATCTGAAAGCCAAGACTTGAAAAGTGTGGAATTTCAAATAAGAATTGACAGGAAATAATTTTAATGTTGCCCAGTATGCTTGACCTGATTCTTGTTTCATTGTGTATCTTAACCTCCTTCCTTGTCTCCCATTTGTCTCTCTGTGTGTGCCTGTCTGTCAATTTGTCTCTCTGCAGTCCACCTGAAGCGTCACTTTATGTTTAGGAACCATCTCTGTTTGGTGTTTGAGTTGTTGAGCTACAACCTGTATGATCTACTGAGGAATACCAACTTCAGAGGAGTCTCCCTCAACCTCACCAGGAAGTTTGCACAACAGCTCTGTACAGGTGGGTCCATGGAAACACTAATGTTTGATTAAGATTCAGTCACTGTGACAGAATAGATTACAGAGTCATACATTTTTCTTGTGACTTGGCCTGCATGATGTCATCAGAACGGAGGGGCTGGGAAGCAGCTTCGGGAAAGGTTAACAAATGTCCAAAGTGGTGTCTATGATACTGACTGTCTTGTGTTCAGAAAGCCTAAAAAAGAAAGAAAACATTACTGTGAACTTTCCTCTGCTTCCACTTTGTGGTGCCAACATCATCATCATTCCTCTTTCAATTCATCTGTGCTTCTATTGGTCAATGTTTTTGGCTGGACCGCAGAGGGCCAGCCCTATGGGTTTCTCTGTGGCTGAGTAAGTGAGTAAGTAAGTGATGAAGTTGCGGGATTGGTCAGGTCGAGTGTAGGAGTGGCTACGTCATCAGGGGGTGTTGCTCTCGTCTCGCGCAGCACCGATGGCATGTGTCTGAGTTCAGTGGGACTGAGCAGCCGGTTGTTTCTGTCCACTCTCCCCTCGCTATGTCTGTACGTTCACAAAGTAAAGTACATTGGATCCGAACAGAATCTGATGTGACTCGTTGTGTTTATTCCTCGAGAAGCTCCGCTCTGCCCCCGCCCCTCTGCTCTACACTCTGCAAAGCCCCGTGATACATGTGAACTTTTCGCTTGAGTTGAATATTTTCAACTCGCGCTTTCACCTGCCGCTTAATACACTGTTGCCTG
>JBBPCS010000855.1:2666212-2684108 GCA_037974645.1 Hollardia meadi | reverse complement strand
TTTGAAGAACAAGGTACAGTACAACCACAGGTGAAACTGTATAGAGCAA
Organism: Hollardia meadi; assembly: GCA_037974645.1. Taxonomy (NCBI): domain Eukaryota; kingdom Metazoa; phylum Chordata; class Actinopteri; order Tetraodontiformes; family Triacanthodidae; genus Hollardia; species Hollardia meadi. The sequence continues at coordinate 2,684,059 of JBBPCS010000855.1, read as the reverse complement.
AGCTACTAAATTAACAATTTCTATCACAGAGTCCAGACCTGTCCCCCATTGAAAATGTGTGGCGCATTATGAAGTGCAAAATACAACAACAGAGTCCTCGGACTGTTGAGCAACTGAAGTCATATATCAAGCAAGAATGGGACAGAATTCCATTTTCAAAACTTCAACAATTAGTGCCCTCTCTTCCCAAACACTTACTGAGTGTTGTTAAAAGAAAACATGCTCCTGTCCCAATTTTTTTTTTGACACGTTGCAGGCATCAAATTCAGAATGAGGGTATATTTATAAAAAACAAACAATAAAGTTTATCAGGTTGAACGTTAAATATCTTGTCTTTGTACAGTATTCAATTACATTCAGGCTAAAAAGGGTTTGTTAGAGGTTGTTAGGGGGTTGTAATTGACATTTTACATCATGTAACAACTTTTTTGGAATTGGGGTTGTATGTCCAAGTTTTCATTTTTCTGATCAGTTTGGTTTTAATTAGTTATTTGTTGCTATAAAAAGGGGGTGAAACGTCATTAATTGAGAGCTGCTCGCAATTGGGCAGGGGATGTATGGGTTGGAACTCGATACTGTGGCTCCACCGCCCGATCATTACTGCGCTCCAAATGACATTACCAGTGCAAGATGGCAGTACTCATATCCGGAATATTTTCGCTTAATTTTTGTACGATGGAAGTGGAGACACATCGCCCATCTTTATTTAGGTCAATGGTCCATTTTTATACGTGTTGGTATGTTTGCAATAAGTCAGCGTATACACAAAATAGACCAGAATCGAGCAATCATTTGTTATTTTTTATTTGCCGAACAAAGTAAACCAAACTTCTGTTGTAATTCAAAAAAACTGCAGTGATTAATTCCTATTCCAACAGGAACCCAGACTTCCTTGCATGTAATTCTTAGCAGTCAACGCAGTGTTCAAACCTAAGACAAATCAAATAAGACAAAATTACTGAATTGTGTTTCCATAAAATATGTCAATATAACCAACGTGTTGTGAGTTAAATGTTAATCTGTTTTATTTCCAGGTGGCTCCAGTGGTTCTTCCAATGACAACCGCAACTACCGCTACAGTAACCGCTACTACAACTCTGCTGTTACACATTCAGACTATGAGATGACCAGCCCTCAGGTACACACAAGACTGCATCCCTGACAGCCTGTTCACCCTGCTGCCGTAGTCTTAAAATTGGTTTGACAGAATTTCAGTGATACTGTTTAATTTACTCAGGTTGAAAGAGGAGGAGAAGGATCTTTGAAGGTAAAACAGATGTCTAAAGAATTTAGTCAGTTTGAACCTTAATCTTATATACTTGATCCATATTTCCATCTTCAGCTACTGCAAACTGCATTTTGCCCCGATCAGGTTACAGCTGAATAAATGGCTATTTAAAAATCAATGTAACGTAGGCCTATAGTAGGACTCGTTAGTACTTTAACATGCATCAAGGAAATTCAAGTCTGTAAATGATGAATTAGTGGACTATGCTGAAGAAAATGTAATACTGTTAACTTATATGGAGACGCTACTCTTTGTTTAACTGTTGCCATGGTGAATCATCATATTAGAGATCTATTGATGATGGCTTTTTTTTCCATTCCCAATGCACACACTTAACTCGGAATGAGCATAATCAGACTTGACTGAGCTACTGTAATTCTGATCAGCTGTTCTGGAATGACAAACTCTGAATTACAAACAGGATTAAACTCAGAGTTTGTTTAATCAGCTTTTGGAAACTGACCCCAGGGCTCTGTGCTCAGCCCCTCCTGTTTATGCTGTACACCCATGACTGCAATCCCAGACATGAAGAGAACTCTGTTGTGAAGTTTTCAGATGACGTCACCATCATCAGCTGGATTACAAACATTGATGCAATTTCATATCAGGAGGAAATCTTGCAGAGTGGTGGACAGACACAGGCACACAAGGAGCTGATTGTTGACTTTAGAAAAAAGGAGGCAAAGATACATCAATGGAGCTGAGGTGGAGCGGGTGAACAATTTTAGGTTCCTGGGATTTACCATCACAGAGAACCTGTCATGGTCATCACACATATCCACCCTGACAAAGAAAGAACAGAAACGACTGTACTTCTTAAGGAAACTTAAGTAGGCAAAATTCCCATGCCGAGTTCTTGTTAACTTCTACAGAGGAACAATAGAAAGCATTCTGACTGGAAACATCACAAACTGGCATGGTTGCACGACCCAAGACAGGAAGGCTCTGCAGCTGGTGATTAAAACCGCCCAGAACATCATTGGTGCACATCTACCGAGCATCAGTGATATCTGAGAGGTGACGTGGCTGCACAGAACTAGGTTGCTAAAGGACAAAAAACACAACCAGCCACAGTCGCTCAGTAGGTTGGCGGTTCGATCCCCAGCCCCTGCAGTCTACATGTCGAATTGTCCTTGAGCAAGATACTGAACCCCAAATTGCTCCCAATGCTGTGCCACAGCCCGATGCTGTGAGTGCATGTGTAAGTCGCTTTGGATAAAAGCGTCAGCTAAATGAAATGTAATGTAATGTCCTGTGCAGACTACAGAACAGCTTCTTTTGTGAGGCTCCTGAAATCACATTCCACTATAAATCATTATCCTGCTCATACCATGGCATACCAAAGAAAAAAAAATTAAGATCATTTGTTTATATTTTCATGCATTTTGCATTTTTCAAGATTTTAAGTTTTTCACAAGTCATAACTCTTGGACCATAAGGATCATATGCAACACAAATGTTGTTCACTACTCCACTAAATAGGAAGAACCTTAGATACGACTTGGCAATGGGAGATATTTTGCTCTGAGATAGTCTGCTCAGCTCATGTAACCCCTTGGCTCAGCTTTGAGCCAGAAAGCTAACGTGATGCTAGAAAGAGTCAATATGTAGGATGTTTAAAAACAAGACTATGTAGCTATTAAGCCAAGTCATCAATATCAAGATTTTCGCGAACAAACGATAGGCCTTGTGTACTGTTCTGAAGAGGTGAGTTTTTTATGAGGGATTTGAACATGGACAGATCGGTGCAGTCTCTGATGTGTTTGGGTAGGGAGTTCCAGAGGGAAGGGGCAGCTATAGGGAACGCTCTGTCGCCCCAGGTCCAGTGCTTGGTCCTGAATGGTAGGGATAGGAGGTTGGCTTCACAGCAGCGGAGGCTGCGGGTGGGAATGTGGTGGTGGAGTAGTTCAGTGAGGTAGGATGGGGCATGGAGAGCTATGGAGAGCTTTGTAAGTTAGGAGGAGAACTTTAAATTGAATCCGCTGTGGGACAGGGAGCCATTGGAGGTTCTGGAGGACAGGGGTGATGTGGTCACTGGAACGGGAGTGGGTGTGGTGACGAGCAGCAGAGTTCTGGATGTACTGAAGTTTATTGAGGACTTTGGTTGATGTGACATAAAGGATGCTGTTGCAGTAGTCAATTCTGGATGAGATGAATGCATGGATCAGGGAAAGGAAAGTAATGGGCATAGCGAGCTATGTTTTTGAGGTGGAAGAATGCAGTTCTGGTGATGTGGTTGACGTGGTGTTCAAATGAGAGGTTGCTGTCCAAAATAACTCCTAGGTTGCGGATTTGTGCTGATGGAGATTGAGTGGAATTGTTAATGTTGAGACAGAAGTCATGAGTGGTTTTCGTGAGGGATTTTGGGCCAATGATTACCATGTCTGATTTTAGTTTGAGGAAGTTGGCTTGCATCCAGGATTTAATTTCAGTGAGGCAGTTGGACAGAGTGGAGTGTATTGCAGGGGTGATGAATTTAGTGGAGATGTAAAGCTGGACATCGTCAGTGTAGCAGTGGAAGAGACCACGTTGGTGTATGATATCACCAAGGGGTAACAGGTAGAGGACCAAGCCCCAAACCCTGAGGGACGCCTTGGGACAGAGGAGCAGTGGAGGACGTGCAGTTGTTGATGCTGATGAACTGTGGTCTGTTGGTGACATATGACTTTAGTCAGGAGAGGGCAGTACTGGTGATGTTGAGGGAGGATTCCGAGCGTGAGAGAAGAATGGTATGATTGATAGTGTCGAAGGCTGCAGTAAGGTCAAGGAGGATGAGAATACTGAAGTGACCAGAGTCTGTTCACACACACATGCATACACTTATGGCAGAGGCTGCCATGCAAGGTGCTGAACTGCTCATCAGGAGCAATACAGTGCTACCTATCTGCCTATGCTCAGCTCAGTTATTCACACAAACTCAGATGGAGGCCTCTCCTTTTGGCTCTGCCTGCCAGATGGAAGAGCTATCAGTAGCAATTGAGGATTCAGTATCTTGTTTAAGACTTGCAGCCAGAACCACCAACCTTCTAAATTCTGGACAACCCGCTCTACCTCCTGGGCGAATGGGAATAAATAGCGAATGGGATGTGAGATCAGATGATGGCTTTTTTTGACACCCTTCAAAGTAAGTTCAGAGTGGCTGTGTAGGCTACCAATCTTGTGTGTTACAATCACCATCCTGTGGTGAGGATGAGGCACAGAAGGACTACAATTGGTGTTGATTCAAGTTTTTTTCAGGTTTTTCTTGTGAGGTTTTGGTAAAAGGTCCTTTCTTATATTTCCACTATATTTGACAAACTATGGGCTTCTTAAATACTGTATATGTCATTAAAAAGGTGACAGTGGGATTACCTCATCATTTTTATGGTCTGTATGGCAGGCAAGTCAATTGAATAAGTTGAATATAAGAAAAATAAGTGCCACTGACATTATTTGGAATTTTTGTCAATTATGTGAACATAAGACACAAATTTATATGCTGATGGAGAATCCATATCCCTGCTGGAACCAGCAAAAGGTAGTAACCCACAACAACATCCAGCAGGGCACACCACTACAGCACTGTTCTTTTAGTTTTCTTTTATCTTTGTTTGATCTTTCTAATGTTTCCCTGCACTGTTTGATTGTGTGTTTTAAAGTAATTGTCATAGTTGATAGAGATGCAGTAGTGAAATGGTAGTAAGTGATCTGTTTGACCAATCACAACGACTGCCACAAAGCCTTGAAAGTATCTGACACTTCATTACTTCAGGATTCAGTACAAAAGCCCAAATTGACTTCTAGTTATTGTCCCCAAAACAGGTTTAGAACAATGGAAATAAAAGACGGGCAGAGAGACAACAGATACATGTTATGTTACTTTAGGTTTCTTTTTATTTCTCCATTATAGCAGGGCTGTTATTCTGAATGTATCTCACCTCTGTGTTTTTGTCCTGGACTCTCCCCAACCAGGCTCCCTCCCAGCAGCAGATGAGGATGTGGCCAGGCAGTGATGGTGGAGGTGGGGGTCAGGACCCAGCATACACCCAGTTGCTGCTCCACAAGCCAGCTGCCTCCCAACAACACCAGCGCCACTTCCTGGACCCGCCCCACCACCCCCACCCAACTTACTCCCACCATGGAAATGGTGAGCGTGGCCTGCGACAGGGTGGACAGACGGGCATCGGTGGAGGGGGGGGGCAACAGGGATCCCCGCCTCAGATGAGTGACAGCATGGATGTGGGCGTGTCCCTAGGGCTGCACCACCTCGGGGCGGTGTCTTCCATGGAGGCGTCTCAGTTTGGCTCTGCCTCACTGCCCCTCGCTCTGCCAATCGGATTGTCTGCCTTCCGGACTCGGACGGCCCCCAGCGCCCCAGGGCCCAAAGCCCCGCCCCCTGAGGACTACTACCCTGCCTCCAACAACAATAATCCTGCTGCGGGGGGCAGAGGAAGGCCAGACTCAGAGGAGGGGCCAGCCAACTCTTGATAAAACCTGAAACATGCCCTAAAGCCATACAATTTTAATTACAACTACTACAACTACACACATACAGCCAGAGTTCAGAGACAAAGAGGTGAACTTTGCGCTGAAGGAGACAGTTTGTACTGCATGAGAGGAGGAGGAGGAAGGAGGAGGATTCTGGGAAAGCTCTCCTTTTATTTTGTTTTAGTTGTCGTTTGTTGCGACTGTAATTTGAAAGGAATGACAATGTGATAATTTTGTTTTTATTAATATTATTGTTGTTTAATATTATTTGATTTTTTGGGGTTTGAGGAGTTGTGTGTTCTACTCGGTTATTGTTTAAGCCTGGAGAGGAGGAGGACGATGAAGAGGAAAGAACAGAGCCCTGCTTCTCCATCTCACTTTATGTGGTGGCTGTAGGTGGAAGAAGAGCACATGTTCACAATGGTTAGTCATGCAATTAGTATATTCATATTTCCAGCTCTCAGAGACGAGCGGTCTTAACACACATGCAGACAAACATACATGGGACATGCACACATACACACATATACTGTATATATATTGCTGCATCAAGAATACAGTAGCTGGTTTCAAACATATGTGTGATTCAGGCAGGACTCATGGATTTTCTCCTGTATCTGTTAAACTCACTTTTTCTTAGAGTTTGTGTCCTGAGTTTGTGTTGCTCTCCACCTGGTTGTGACAGAGTACGGGGGGAGAGAGGGATGAGGAAGGAGGAGAAGGTCAGGACGCTGATGCCAACCTGGTGGTCGTAGGGATCTCTCCTCTTTCTCCTTCCTGCCTCCCGACTGTCTTCTTTATCTCCTCCTTCTCCTGTTGTGTTTCTCCTCCAGACAGCTCCTCCTCTCTGTGCTGCTAATCACCATGACAACTGGTCTGGATTGCTGCTAAAGATCCAACACAGATCAATAAAGAAATAAAAAGAAATAGAAACAGAAATTTAAAAAAAACTTTTTAACCCTTCTGCTTAAGAGAAAAGGATAAAGTAAGAACCACTGCATCTCAATGTATTTATTACTATTTAACATGAAAAAACAAACTGAAAGTAACCCTTTTTTCTGCTCTTCTTTGTTTGGTTGCCTTCTTTCTGCAGGTGAGCTCTCATTGGCTATTGTAACAGTGACGGTAACTGGTGACATGGGAATGCCACCGGTTGAGGGGGCTGGGTGGAGGGGAGGGGAGAGGTTGGGGCAAAATGAAGTTGGATATATAATAAGAATAAAGAGTATACTTTTGCACACCAAAGTCAAACAAACATCAGATCTCCACTTTTCTTTCAACTAATCTGATCCACCTCATGACCTCATGTCTTGTCAGGATGAAGCTCATCGACAGGATGCCCAGATGCTCAGCTTCTGTCGTGCCTTTACACCACCTATAGGACCCATTCAGGGTTCATATTATGGTAAAGGAAAAATATTTGAAGACCTAAAGAGTTCACATGAATAAATGTGCAAAAAAAAAGTATATCATGAAATCATGCACCATGATTAGCTGTTGTTTTGCTCTTAATGGGCAGACAATAACTGGTTATTGCCTTAACTGACAGACAAAAGTTGTGATGTCATTGAAAGAACTTGGAAAATAATTGAGTTAAAATTAGCTGCAACACAGTTAATGTGAATAAAATAACTTCATAACAATGAGCTGAGCTTTAAATATATTGGATTAATTCACACTTTGTGGTCATATTTTTGTTATTTAATATGATAGATTCTTTTATATTGTCTTATTTTAAAATGAAAACATTAAGTCTGAGTGTTCATAATATTTCAAAAATAAGAATGACATTCATAAAGTTATGAATAACTTCAAGATGCAAACAATTATTTACAAGAGACAATCTGTTTAGATGTATTTTGCAACACCTGTAGTAAATGTCTATCGCTGTCATTATGCAAATCCCAGGTATCTGAAATTACTCTAGAAGTGTCTACAGTACTGTGGTACTGTGGGGTACAACAGCATCAGCTTTACAAGCAAACCGTCAGAATAAGGAAAGAGGTTCACCAGCCAAAAAGACACTAGCAGTTTAGTTTATCATACTGGGAGCACAATCAAGGTGATTTACAGTAAAAGATAATCCGCTGATAGACACAGGTGTCAAAACTGACAGCTAAAATGGCTTTGCTCAGACGGATAATGATAATGTCTACATAGCTGGGTTACTATTCATGAAATAATTGGCTGAAACAGATAATATACTGTATTTCTCAAATATTGTGTGACCTGTTTTCCTCGAAGTTGTGTCGTGTTTCAGTTGAAAGGCACTGACCTGAACATTAGTATTACATGTAGTATAAAACAAATTGTTGGATTACAAACATTTCATATTTAAAAGGTCACCCAAATGTCTCACAAGAAAGTCCTACAGTAAGTTTTATTTAGTTTTTTGTGTAAGCTATATGTATGGCAGTAAACAAGATGACAATACTGAGTTCTGGTCAACGCCTAACTGTTATGTAGCAAGAGAGAAGTTTGATAACAGTGACTGTCAGAGATAATCATATGATTCATGGCTAATTTGCTCCAGAGTAGGAGCCTGTACTACAAATTAGTGGGTCAATCAGCTATTTTGAGCTTAACCCGGGTTTACTATTATCACAAAGCTGGTTGCTTTTAAACATCATCATGTTCATCATGTGCTCCATGCTTCAAAGGATCAGATCTACTGACTACTGACCATCAGATCAGATTTTTAAAAAATCTAATGAAAATCAAATCATTATCAATACAGGATCCTTAGTAAATGGATGGACTTATTTATGCATTTATATTGCATCTTTCAAGTCTACCGACTCCTCAAAGCGCTTTACAACACTTGTCACATTCCCCCATTCACACACATTCATACACTGGTGGCAGAGACTACCATCTAAGGTGCCACCTGCTCATTAGGAGAGGAGATGCACTCACACACCAATGGCTATGCCTTCAGGGGCTCAAGGACCACTGAACCACAGATCCTTTGATCAGAGGACAATTTAATGATAAGACCAATGGATATTTATTTATGGTTAAATAGAATCACTTTGCTGTCCCAGACTTTCCGTGTGCTACTCTGGTTTTGAAACTGAGCTTCTCACAAACAGTGCGTAACAGTTTAAACCATTAAATCCCTCATACATGGCTGTATGAGAGATCAAATGTAAACAGAAGATATAAAATTGCTGAATAACAACTTAGATGACGTATGATGTAACAGATGGAAGCACAGGTTGGGACCACCTGCTGGGCATTTCTGCCTGATGCACCTCCGATAGTGCCATTGTGCTGGCTGCAGGGTCATCAGCCTGGAGTCAGCTCAGCCATGATGACTGCCCTAGCAGAGATGGCCACAATATCTGGCCGTGGCGAGGTTGAGGGAATCACTTGAGGGAACCTTAATTGGCGGTCGAGATCAACTGCCATACTCAACTCTTCTCTAGGTGACAGGAGGGACCACTGTCTGGATCTGCAACTCTGGACGTGACTCCCTTGTCTGACAAACTGGATCAGCTGCTGGGATGTTACTGGGATGGTCCTGTTTGCTTCCAGCCTGCATGCCATCAGGATCTCGGCTAGCTTACGCAGCACCTAGTCATGGCACCATCTGTATCAACCCTGCATCAACGCTGCCTTGCAGCCAGAGAGGATGTGCTGTAGACTTGGGTTTTGAGAGTCACAATGTTGGCAGGTTTCCTCTGAGCCATACCAGAGGTGCAGGTTCTGGGGACTGGGGAAGGTGTCATATGTGGCCCTGATCAGGAAGTTTAGCCTTGCTTGTGGCATCCTGCTCATATCCGCCCATGTAATAGCTCTGTTGGTCACTGCTTCCCAGGTTGCCCATCTCCCTTGCTGGTGCTGGCTCTGATTCTGTAGCTCTTCTTCTCCATCTTTATTACTTCTGATATCATGAGGTCTTTCTTTTTCTTCTTAGTGGCTTTGGACTATATCTTGGGTGCTGTTCCCCATCCAAAGCCAGCCCTGCCTGGCTGCAGGAATCCAACAATCTGCTGGTGTTTCAGACAATTGATGGCCTAATCAACTGCCTGCATCACGTTCCACTTACGTCCTGTACGAACTTGGACTTTGTTGTTTTGGATAGACAGGTCAGGTGAGTCTCTCAGCTCAGCCTCACCTTCTCCTGCTTGTAGCCCAAACTGATGGATTTCAGAGGAAGCTTCAGGATGTTTCTCCCAAACAAGGCAGTGTTGGAAAGAAATCAGGGGAGGTCCAGCCATTTACAGATGTACTTAGTTGTTGGCTTTTGAGTCCATCTTCAGAGATGTTGTTGAAGTGATGTCGCACAATTTCAAGGGCCACATCAGGCGTTGGTACAAGGTGAACTGGTGACACCAAACCTTGAATTTACCTGATAAGAGGCTTTGGTCGATCTTACTCAGGCCGTCCACAAGCTGGAACATGACAGAGGCAGCCATATGTTTGTCAGACAGATCAGCCATGTAAAGCCTTCCCAGGCTTCGCACAGGTTGGTCCACTAACAGTGGAGTCTTTCCAGACTCCCTTCGAGATTGAGAAGCTGCAGGACTTTGCTGGTTTTATTTTCATCCGGGCCCATGTTAGCAGCTCCTCAATCTCAAGCCCTTTTCAGGGGTCTGCCGGTGCATGGCACTGTCTGGAGGAGGGTGTTGTCATCGTCCATGTAGCTCTGTAGGGCCAGGAGTCGCTGACCTGACTGAGATTTGACTCCTCTGACCATCTGTCTTCCGCCAATGAGGATTAACTCAAATGCTACTGTGAAAAGGATGGGAGAGATGGGGCAACCCATTGCTATCCCTTTCTCCAGCTGATGCCAACCGGTTGAGATCTCCTGGGTTATGTCACAGACATAGAAGTTGTGGAAGTAGTTTGTCAGTAGTTTGTGGTATGTGGAAGAAATTGAGAGTGAAAGCGGTGACGGACAGACCCATAAGCATTTGCAAGATCCAGCCAAACTACATGGAGATCAGAATTGTTACACTTTGCTGTTTGGATTTGTTCCCAGATACTGGCTGAGTGCTCCACACAGCCAGGAAAACCTAGGACCCCTGCCTTCTGACAACTGGTGTCAATATAGTTGTTTTCCAAGAGGTAGCTGGTCATGCACTTTGCCACCATCGAGAAAAAGATCTTACCTTCCACGTTCAGCAGAGCGATGCCTCTGAACTGGCTGATGTTGCAGGAGTCTTTCTTTTTTGGTATGAAGGTAGTGAGCATTCTGCTCCATGCTGGTGGGACGGATTGGGTTTTCCAGGCAACACCCATCAGTTTCCAAACAAGCTTCAATAGCCTAGGGTAGTTCTTGTATACCCCATAGGGTACGCCGTTTGGTCCAGGTGCCGATGCAGCTCACTTTACCACCTGTGTGACTTCTGACCATTTGGGGGGAGTGGTGTCAAATTGTAATGCGGGCTCAGGTGGGTGAGGTATGTGCCCTGGTGAATTGAGGGGGCTCTCCTCCTGTCGCTGAGCTGGTCTTTGATGTGATCCTCGAGTTCCTGCTCTGTATTCTGCATTGCCCCAAATTTCTTCTCCAGTAAGACTCTGGCATACTTGAAGGGATCCTGGAAGAAGGTTGTCCTTGCTTTCTCCCTGCAGCTTCTGTGTTTCCTGATCCTTTCAGCTCGCCTCAGGTGACTAAGTCTGGCTTTGATCTGGTTCCACAGGGTCTTCAAGCCCTCCTTTTCCTCATCCTTGGCTTTCCTCCATGATTTCCACAAAAGACATCACTCCTTTACCAGCTAGTGGATTTCCCATGCCTGTCTCCCCCTCTGTTTGGGACTGATCCTCTTCTGGGGCATCTCTCCAAATCTTTCCTTTCCTTCCTCGTAGATGATGTGCCCAAAGACATTCAGTTTGGAGGTTATGCTGCCTCTTAGCGTGTTCTGGAGGGTGACATAAAGGCTCTCTTTGAAGCTTCTCCATGCGTCCTTGTCACTGGTTTTTGGCCAATTGACTTTGGATCTTTGGATTGGCTTCTCTGGTGTTTCACTTGTGGGTTGCCTGCTTGGTGTCTCACTGTGCTGCTCACACTGTGGGCAGTGCTGTTGTTGGCGCAAATCCTGTTGGGAAGGCTGGTCTTCCTTGTTTCCACCAGCTGCAATGGTGGGATAAATAGCACTGTGGTGCTCAACCTGGCTATGACTCCTCCTTGTCTGATCTGCTGCTACAGTGCAAGCTTGCAACTGGTTACTACTGCCGCATTTTGCCTTCCCCTGGTAGATTCACAGGCCAAGTTAAGTTGTAACTTTGGACTACCCACAGCTACATTTTCTGAGAATCCCCTGGTTTGTCATTGTCGTTCTAGTCATTACCGTGTTGTCCATCCTGATCAGTCCATCTTCCATCCTGCCTCTTGGTGGACCATCGGCTGTTTTCTTCTTGCTCTGCTTGTAGTTGGTTTAGGGAGTCCTTGTAGCTGATGCTTCAAGGACATGTGGAGTGGCTTACTAGGCACTCCAACCCTGGTGCTGTCTTTCCTGCCACCAGCCAGTCTTCCCTGGCAGCCCTCCAGTCTTTCCTGGATACCAACTGCTCTATTTACAGTAGTCACTGGCAAACCAGATTAACTAGATGGAAGCAAAGGTGGGACTATAAATAATATTTATTTGTATAGCACCTTTCATACAAGAAATGCAGTTCTAAGTGCTCTACAACAAAAAGATTACAAGCACCAAGCGCTTCACATAAAAAGACAAAATGGATATAAATACAGTGATAGAGAATGTAAACTTGATAATGATAAAGATGGATAAAAGCAGGGAGGGAATGTCATAAATAATGTAAAATAAGATGGGGAAAAAACCTAAAGAAGAGTCAAAATAAGATAAAATAAGGATTAAAGAAAGACTGCAGAAAATAGATGGAAATTAAAACAACTGAGTAATAATATTTAAAACAAGGATAAAAATAGCATACATAGAATGTGTAAAATCCAGTAAAAACAACAACAGTGCAGAAGTGCAGGGCAAGGCGTAAATAAGTTTAAAGCCTGCATCTTAAAGTCATAGCTAGTTACAGTAAAAGCTAAAGTAAAGAGGTGAGTTATTTAAAAAAATATTGAGCTAGCTGACTTCCCTGACATCTGTTGGCAGTGTGTTCCATAGCTTTGGGCCGTACTTGACAAAAGCTGCTTACCCAATTTTGGCTCCCAATAAACCAGCAGGATTGTACTGTTCTTGAAGGCAAATAGTGGACAGGGGAGTTAGCAATGTAGGTGGCTTCCAGACCGTTAAGGGCTTTGTATATAGGGAGGATAATCTATGTTACAGGAAGTAAGTTCAGGGCAGCTAAAACTGGACTAAAGTGCTCTCTCTTTTTGGTTCAGGTTAACAGCCAAGAAGTCAAAGAAAACAAACAGCCAATAAGTGTTTTTTTTAGGGAGACCAGTAATTGCAGCATTACAGTAATAAAGTCGACTTGAGATAAAGGTATGAATCCGTTTTTCAGCATCTTTTTTGATTTATAAATGGTCGTACTTTAGCTATGATTCTCAAGTGGAAAAAGGAGGTTTTGGTCACCTTGTTATTGTGGGACTTGAAGACTTGTAAACTCAGATTTAATCCAGGCAGTTAATTTCCACAGAATATTAAACATTGTTTTTCTTTTTGTTTTAGGGCCAACAAGATTTCAGTTTTGTCCTCATTTAACTTTAAAAAAATATTGCTCAACCATTTATTTATTGTTAAAAGACAGATAGTGATGAAATCTATAGCTGCAGAATCATGTGGTCAGCAGAGATGTACAGTTGTGTGTCATCTGCATAACTATGGAAACATACATTGTGCTTTCTAATGATGTCACCAACAGCATGCATGTAGATTGAGAATAATAATGGACCAAGGCAGCTCCCTTGTGCCACTCCATAACAAATGTCATGTTTCTCAGACACATGATCTCCAAGACTGACGTTTCTCCCTGTGATGTATGTTTGAACCAGTTTAACACACAGTCAGAGAGACCAACCAGATTTTCAAGATGATCGATTAAGATGTCATGGTCAATCATATCAAACGCTGCACTTAGCTCGGAGAGGACAAGAATTGAGACCTTATTTTCTTCAGAATTTAGCCTTGGGTGTAAGGGTTTACAACAGCTGTTTTGAAGGAAAGATGCCTCTTTGAAGGGATGTGTTAATAATCTTCAGGATGTGACTTGAAACACTGTTGAACTGTTGCTGTATAAATGCTGTAGGTACAGGGTCAATACATGAGGTGGAGGAGTTACACTCAATGACAGTCTTGCAAAGCTCTGTTAATGTAATACTGGTACATTTTCCCATGCTTCCTTCCACCTTTTTCACAGGGTTTGCTGAGATCATCTTTGTTTATGTCAGCAGCAATGCTGGCTCTAATTGAAATTATTTTGTTACGAAAGAACAATGCAAATTCTTCACAATTTGATGCAGAGAGCTGTAGACAGGCGGTGTTGAGCAGCTGGTCAATAGTGCAGAATAATAATGTTTCCAGCATTCTCTGTAACAATCTTGGAAAAGTAATCTTTTCTTGCCAGACGTATTGCTTTGTTATAGACAGTCATGGTTTCTTTGTATAAAGACATACAGTGAACTGCAAGCCGAGTTTTTCTCCATTTTCTTTCAGCTGCTCGAAAGATTCTCTTAATCTGTCGAGCAGCAGCACTGTTATTGTTTAAACATGGGGAGATTCTGTCAGTCAACCTCTCTCTGTCGACCCTTAACCTTCAGCAGTTAAAGCAGATGACAAGTTACTGTTGACATTTTTAACCATGTCATTTAAAGAGTAGTCATAGCTGTGTGACTCAAATGACCTCATTATATTACAGAAGTTAGCTTCAGTCTCACCATTGAAGAATCTCTTTTGAATCAAAAACTCCTTTTCAGTCTTTGCTAAGTTTAGCTTAGCATCAAAGAGCACACAGTGATGGTCAGAAATAGGTAAATTTAATACTGAAACATTGTCAATGTTTAACCCTGTTGATATTACCAAGTCTAAAGAGTTGCCATTCTGATGAGTGGCTTCATTTACATGTTGGGTAAGTTCAAAGCTGCCCAGTAGATTCATCATCTCCAAAGCTTTTGTCATTCTTTTTGATGATGTGAATATTCAGTTCTCCATTCAGGATTAATCTATCATATCTAGTAATACCAACAAATAACCGATGATAGATGGTGCTGGTGTGTGCAGCAGCCGTCGTACCAACTGCACTGTGTCTTGTCATGTTTGACAGACACAAGTTTTACACCCGATCCAACAGGGCCCAGCAAGATCCTGCAGAGAGCTGACAACAACAACAAAGGATGCGAATGAGGAATGTCGTTCCTCTCACATTCCTGCTCGCCCAACCTGGAGCTACTGACTATCAAATGTCGCCCATTCCACCTCCCCCGTGAGTTCACCTCAATCATCTTCGGTGCTGTTTATATTCCACCTCATGCGGACATGGACACTGCTTTGTCTGAGCTACATGGGGCTCTCACTGGCTACCAGGCTAACCACCGGGATACAGCCCTCATTGTGGCCAGGGACTTTAATCGTGGAAACCTTAAGAAGGTGAGGCTGGACCTTCGCCAGCATATTACGTGCCACACCAGAGGAGAGGACTCTAGATCACTGTTACACACCTTTTAAATTAAATTAAATTTGATTTGATTGAAGGACGGCTACAAAGCAAAGTCTCTTCCTCCGTTTGGTAAATCGGACCATGCTGCCATCTTCCTAATGAAGATGGCAGCATATATATGTGTATATGTATATGTATATATATATATATATATATATATATATATATACACATTTCCTGTGTGTTAGTGTGAGCTTCACATTTAATCACAGAGATGGATACTGGCAGGAGGATGGCATCGTTCAAGGCAGACACGAGTTTGTGGTGGGAGATAGGTTTACCTGAAGAGGTGAGGAAACCTCTATGTTGCCAAAGTGCACCAAAGTCATGTGTCACACCGAAGGCGTAACGGCTATCTGTGTAAATATTCACAGTTTTCCCAGAGGCCAAATTACAGGCCTCAGTGAGGGCTACCAATTCTGCAGCTTGTGCTGAAAAATGTGATGGCAATCTTCCACTGAGCAACACGACATGTTGTGTTACTACTGCAAAGCCTACTTGATTTTTACCAGTGTCTGGTGAGCGTGATGCTGATCCATCCACAAACAATTCCATCTCTGCATTTTGCATAGGCTGACCAGGAAAGGTCGGTTTTATGGGAGCTCCATAAACACCCTGCATATATTTAATATTTTCATGGTTCTTTTTTCTAATGTCAGTGCAGTAGTATGACTCTTGAACAGTTCTGGACAAAACAAGAGACAATGCCGTTGTCTAAGAGCAAAAACAAGACCGCGACAGCAAGCCACCGACAATGCGGCTACACCTTTAGCCCAACATGGCAGCGAGCACAAAGAAGAGGACAGCGAGATGGAACTGGAGCCCGGGCTCGCCAAAGCACTTGAACTGATGACCAGTAAACTGATCAAATCAAATCAAATTTTATTTATATAGCGCCAATTCACAACAAAGTTATCTCATGACACTTAACATGTAGAGTAGGTCTAGACCACACTCTTTTTTTTATTAATTACTAATATACAGAGACCCAACATTTCCCCCACTGATGACGGCTATCAACGATAAACACGACCCTCTGGCTAAAACAGTCCTCTCACACACCAACGACCTGAAGAGGGCGAGGGACCGACTATGAGGTGGAGGCTAGAACGCTACAGTTAGAAACTGCTAACGAGCCACAAGCTGCTAAAGTTTTGGCCCTGGAGAAGAAAGTCGAGTCTCTGACAAACCACAGACGAACTCGAGAACAGAGGACGACGAAAGAATATACGCATTTTTAACATGCCAGAGAATATGGAGGGGAGAAATGCTTTGGACTTTTTTGAGCGCTGGCTCCCGAATTTTCTCAACATGGATACCAAGGGTGGCCGCGTCATACTCGAGAGGGCTCACCACTCTATGGCACCCAAGCCCGGCTCTGACCAGTGACCACGCCCGGTCATCATACGGTCCCACGCATTCCCCGACAAGCAGAAGGTGATGGCAGCGGTAAGGCGTAGAGCGGCGACATCACCCTCGAGGGAAGGAAAATTTCCTTTTATCACGACCCGTCTGCTGCAGTGCTTTGGAGACGGAAGGAGTTTTATGAAGCTAAACGCCTCAGAGAAATCGGAGTGGAATACTCCATGCTTTTCCCCTCAAAGCTACAGGTGACATTTAACGGCACAAGGAAAACTTTTTTCTCCCTGGCTGAGGTTCTGTCTTTTGTGACCAGCGTAGCAAGCCAGGATTGATAAAGCCGCGGTCCCTGCCCCAACGAACCAAACCCCCACTCCCAGCCTCTGCCCCCACCCACACACAATTTCATTGGAATTACTTGGACAAGTTGTGTGTTTTATATAGGGGCATGAATCAATTTTGTATACTGAAGAATATACACGAATATGTTCTCCATGGAGAATAAAACGGCACTACAAAAATTCTAACAAAATATGCTTTATTTGTGAATGAAGAAGTGCACCTGGGGGTATTCCACAAAGAAGCAAAATCTTTATAACTCAAACTCAGACAAAACAGCAAGCACAAAATTAAAGTGATGAATATAAAAGTGCGCAGAACATTGATAAATGCCAATAACAATGACAGATCTTGTGTAAGGGGTGTGGTTAGGACCCAGTTGCAGCACAAAACACCACAGGTTGGATTGGTAATGAAGAATCGCTCACCCGGAAATATCACCCGTGACTGAGGGGAATTTCCGAATAAAGTCTCTGAAGGTATGTAGCACACTGGAGTAGCAAACAGGGATCTCACACAGTGTAGGCGAAGGTGGAGAACGCCAAAAAGCCACAGGAGTAGGCAGACAGAAACCAGGAATCATCCGACCATCTCGTGGTCGGGGAGAGAAGGCTGTTCGGTTTTCCGGGGCAGAGACGAAGCAGGAGAGTCATGGACAGGCAGGTTCGGCAACAGAAGATCAGTCCAAAAGTACACACTGGAGAATCTTGCATCGAGATGGCGAAGAACAATCTGGCAGTGAGAGTGTGAGAGGCAGGAGCTTTTATGGGCAGGTGATTGCTGATGAGTAGCAGCTGAGAGTCCAGGTGAGT
>JBBPCS010000855.1:2653355-2666112 GCA_037974645.1 Hollardia meadi | reverse complement strand
AAAGTCAAAATTTGGGTGTCCTGACAACATTACTGTTAAGTATAATGGCGGTCCAGCCATATACTAGGTTTCACCTGGTCTTGTTTCTTTTTTCACTTGCTCTTAGAGAAAGAATAAGAAAATCGCTCTTGGGTCAAAGGAATTTCATCTGTTTTTCTTTCCCCGCCTGTGGGCTTGGACTGTTACAGGCCTGAATATTGGTTTCTCATCTAGAAATTAAATCTTTTTCTCCTGCTGCTCATATTCTAAATCACTCTATTACAGAACCTAAAATGTTAAATGTTGCCCAAGGTTAGTGGCACGTTTAATGCAAAATACATATGTGTACGAGTCATGTTTGATGCACGTCCCCATGAGTACGTGATTATTTATTTTCAAGGACGGCTAAACCTAGTCCCAACTCTCCCAGCAGTTTTTCCAAAGCTCGAGGAGTGCATGCATCAGCATCGATTAGCTCCCTGTGTGTTGAGTGGAGAAGAGAGAGCCTGGGGAAACAAAGCTTCAGATGAATCTGCCTTTATCACACACGCACAAAAGGGTAACATGCAAAAGTAGGCACCGTTTTACGAACATGCCAGCTGTGTAGTTAGTGGGGAACACATAAACTTTATTTGTATTGTGAGTCACAAAGAGTGACCCCCCCAGCACATGCTCCATCATTTGACTTGAATCCAGACCTGAACACAGTCCAGGGATTTGTCTGTGGATGTAGATTATGAATTTGTAGACGTTATATAAACTGCAACGTTTCTTTTCTTTAAAAGTAATCACTTTTCATCATCAAATCATTTCAAACTTCAAATGACTTTTAATGAGGTGGACGCCAGTTTTATGATAATTGCTCCTCTTATCAAGAGTTTAAAGCCTGCCTGTCGAATCACTGACAGATAAGCCGTGCGAATGTACTGTATGTACATAAGACTGTTCCTGCTGCACTACTGCCTCAACAGACAGCTCTGCAATCAGCTAAATGCATGTAAACATCACGCAAACTGACCAGAATGGCCCTCTAATGCACTCTTTAAAGAGCTTTTTGACGAGCAATAGCGCGTCACAGAATGTTGATTGAGTAAAATGGACTTTATTAGCCTTAAGAGAGTTTGAATTGAAGGTTTCTGTTTGCACCTTTAAGCCATAGATGGCCCTTGTTGGTAATCATTAAACATTGTTCTCTGTCTTCAATACTGCCGGCCTTTCTCTAATGATAAATAGACCACTTTTCTACCTATAGCAGCATTTCCAAGTTGTATTATTGTTGGCGCCGTGGTTGCAAAGACAGCGTTAGCAACATGGTTACTGCTAGCAGCCTCTCAAGGATACCGTCCAAAGCAAAAGCAACCATAAGAATTACAATTGGACATTGAAACTCTGGTCTCAGTGCTATGATAATGGCAGAGTAAACACCTGGTTGTGTTAATAAGTAGGCAGGTCTTGTTACTAAATGACCTAGCAGAAAGAATGTCAGTTTTGAACCCTCCCAAGTCCCGGTGGTAAGGGGAAACACATATTGACAGGGGAACAGATTTTGACACACCATCGAATGAATGCCAGTCCATTCGCTCTTGTTTTGCCTCAGTTTCTACCACTCTCCTTCGCCTTCTGTGTCTTCTCCATCAGTGGGGTTCTTTTTCTTTTATAGGGTAAAGTTCCCACAGTTATTCCATTTGTTCCACTGTTACCTGAGGATAGCAACCAGGTTGAACAATGCCCCTTACTGCTTTGGTTCAACAATGGCAATCCAGCCCGGTGGCAGCATAGTGAAAACGAGGCCTACAGGGAACCAATCTAAACGCAGATGATGTCATCTCTCATTAGCCATTACACTGTGCAATATACTATTTACTTCATAATGATGAGTTAAAGCAAATACGTTGTCTATTACCTGTTTAAATCAGACCACCATCTAGTGAACAAATAATTTCTTCTAGCTTCGAATTTGTTTTATACAAACACTCCTTTGAGAACATGCCAAAAACAGGTTTACTTTAGAAAACTTTTAGTAAGAAGTAGTCTTTGTCCAACAGCTACATCACCAAATCAAATCAAATGGGACAGTGTAATAAAAGTGACTGTTCCAATGTCAAAACAAATCACCTCAATGAGTCTTGGGTATTCAAGATTGTAGGACAGCAGACAGTATTGTGACCATTTAAAGGTGTGAGCTCTAAAATCGCAGAGGAGTCTGGCTTGCAAACAACATGAGAGTCATTGTGGAGAGTTTCGACAGTAAACATAGTCTGGAATTAATCAGCTGCTGTCACAGCAAGCAGACGAGGATGTCCTCACTGCTTCAAGGACTTGCACGTTCCCAGAAGTAAGCAACGGCAGTAACGATGAATGGATGGACGAATGGATGTCTGGCCCCAAGCGCCGTGTCCGAACTTAAATCATCATCTGCATGTTTACAGCAGAGTGGTCACGCTCAAATGGGCTGTGCGGCAAATGTTTGGACAGCGTGTAAAACAAAGGGCTGTGCTGAACATGCTCTCAGTGAAGATCCATTGCTGGCAGAACAGTGTGTGTCACTGCTGCTGGTGATGGTGGAGCTCTCTGCAGCCATGACAGACTCCAGATACCTTTAACAGATGAGGTCCCAAATGGAGTAAAGGTCAGTGAATGCATCACACTCAATCTCCATCCCTCCATCTCTCTCTCTAACACTCTCTCCTTCTTCTCCTCTTCTATACTCATTCCCTTAGGTTATTGATCCATCCTCCGTCCCTTCCACTGAAGGCACTACTCTCATCGCATCTCACGTGGCCTGCATTTGGCCTCACCAGCCAAGAGTGAAATGACATTTTAGCCCAGCAGCGAGTCAATGTGAAAGTGTACAGTGCTGTCAGTGACCTGTGAGATGGTCAAAATAATGGAAAGCGATAGCATAGGTTACATTTCCCCATGGTATGAGATTCAGGCAGTTCTTATTTTCTTTGTCAACAAGAAAACTATAAACTATAAAACTATAAAATAATGTTTAAAAAACATTATCTGCAGGGGGCTCCTCAGTTATTCTCATCAGATTATTTTCCTTACTAAATGATTCATCTTTTTGTCTATAACATGTCAGAAAATAGTAAAAACAAAACAACAAAAAAAAAAATTCAAAAAAATTCCTTGTTTATCAGTCAGCAGAAAATTTTGAAAAGCCAAGATCAGAGGAGGTTTGCAGGATGTATGTTTTTGCTTGATTATTGACCAAAACGATGCAGGCCAGAGAAAGTATCAAAAAAATGTACTTTTACTGTAGGATAATTTTAAGATGAAACAAAAATAAAAAATTCTGAAAAGTGTGTCCACCATAGCACGACATCAGTGCTCACAGCATCTTAACAGAAAGCATCCAGTCTACACAAAGCGGATCTGACACAAGCTAACGTTAAGTTTAGCAATTACCGTACAAGTAAATCAATATGATTGCTGGTTGAGATGAAGGCCAGCATGTTGTGGTCAACAGCCAGTTGGTGGGATGGTTTCAAAATGAAATAGACAACAGAAATCTCAGCAAATCTATAAATCCACTGCTGTACTATAGGAATACTACATGCATCAGTCTGTCTCTGTGATTCTTTCCCTCTTGCATGATTACATGTTGCTACTTGTCACTTTGATTATGAAGGTGACACTACTCTATAGACAGAGTTGCGTAGTAATGAATTACATGTAATTGGGATCACATAATCAGATTTTAAAAAGTAACTATAATCAACCCAAATTACATTAAAAAATAGATTATATTTACATTGTCAAGGATTGCTTGTTTGGACAAACATTATATTGAAAACAGCAGCAACTAGAATGGCACTCAGTAGAGCGCATACCTCCACCAAGGCCCAACAGCCCCCTTACTGAAGCCTTAGCACCAACTGCAGCAGCTGGTGACACTCTGTTAGTACCTTACTGAATCCTTATTAACTTAGCTACACATTGGTGCTAGTTGCAGGTTTGCAGCCAAGAAAAGACTACTTTTTACTTGGATCCGTACTAAATTGTACACACGCATAGATACCAGCCCTCTAAATATGCCAGATTTTTTTTTTATCAGGATACATGCATTATTCCATGGAAAATTAATGAAAATGTCAAAAAATGCTCTCTCTCTCGCAATGTTTAAGAAAGAGATTTTAAATTCTGCCCCTTCATCTGGATCCACGCCAAAATTTATTGGGTTCTTCCTTGGCTCATGTTTCATTCTTTCACCAAGTTTCATGGAAATTGTGGTGACAAACAAACAAACCAACCAACCAACAAACAATTGGACACAGGTGACAACATAGCCTCCTTGGTGGAGGTAACAAAAACTTGTGCAGAAAAAAATGCTTTCCACATGTTGGAAAATACACAGTGCATCAGTAATTTGTGCCAGCACTGTTTTTGTAAGAGTAACCAACCTGAGAATCACTACATACTTCTACATCTGTACTTGCTCTTGTGCCTTCTACTGAAGAATCTCTGTGCCTTGAGGCATCCAGGCCCGGCTTACATCAACAACACACTCTGTGGTAGAGTTACCTTTCCACCCTTCATATCTTTCTTTGTGAATATTTCATGCTCTGCTAGACACTAAACTGCCTGTCCCAGAGCGCCGTCTTTTCCTCTTTGTGGAAAGCAAGTGGCTGCTCTTCAGCAGCACTTAGTGCCTCTGCCGCAGATTGAACGCTGCCATGATCATGACCGAGTCATGAGCCCCACCGCGCAGTTAAAGGAGAGACTGAGGAAGCATAAACAAGCAGTGTTCAGAGAAGCTTCACTAAATGCAGATGTACACAGTGCTCTTCTTTGGGATGAAAGAAAGGGCCATTCTTTCAGGAAAGCGAGAAATGTCCTAGAAACTGGGCAGCTGCCATGGATAATACAGCAGCCAATAACCCCGTTTCCCTCAGCAGGAAGGATGAGATACTGTTTGGCACGCTTATCTCGAGAGATACTTAATGGAAGGAAAATTTATATCACCAATAGCCATCAGGGCACTCTGTTTTACAAGTTGCCTTGTTAAACCACGAAGTGTTTTATGTCCTCAAGCAAAGAGGGTTTTTTTTCTTTACATTGTCAGAAAACAATGAACAGCCTCTGTCTGACCAACCAATTTTTCAGGCTGAAAAGACCAAATTAACTTTATATTTCTATGCCAATGTTTGACGGTTTTCTTTTTTGTGATAGCCATGGTCTTTGGCTTTGAACAGTGTTATATGCCGTTTATGTTTTCACTTTGAGCTGGATTGTTTGATCAGTCTACAGAAAATTAATCTGATATACAACTAATTGTTTTTTTTTAATGCAAAATCCGGCAGTTTTCTTAGTCTTCTAAGTAAAAAATATTAAATATCTTTGGGTTGAAAAAAACATTGGGCTAACAATTTTTACACTAAATGGTCAATCAGTTAATTGAGAATACTAAAATAAATAATTTATTTCAGGCCTATTTTCATTAACAATTATTCTGCTGACTATTTTTCAATAAATAATTTAATCTCTAAAATGTCATACTTGTCTATGTTTGGGATTTTTTTTTAATGTCTGCCTCGTGTTTTTAGAACTTTTCAACATGCTTTGTATAATGTTGTCTTTTATGTGGAATGTTGTCTTTAATGGATGCAGCATGGGTGAAAAGCCCAAGACAAATATCCCACTCTGTGGGACAATAAAGTTAATCTCATCTTATCTTAATGACAAATGCCCACTGGCAATTTCACATAATTTTCAAATACTTGGTTCTGTCCAAACAATCCAAATTCAAAGATATTTAAATAACGAAGATATAAAATGCAAAGAGCAGCAAATTTGAGAAGCCGACCCCGGTAAATGTTTTCAGGACTTTCTACTCTTTCCTCCAAAAAATAGCTACAACACATAACTCCTAATGTAACCATAAATTGTTATTTTTACATTTCTGTTTGTTTAAGAATTAATCAAAAGAGATAGAATAGTTAATTAGTGAGGTTTGAAGTTGCTGATGGTGAAGAGCCAGGCTAGCTGTTTCTCCCTGCTTCCAGTTGTTGTGCTAAGCTAGGTGAATCGCCTCACAGCTTCAGCCTTGTACTTGATGCACACACCCAAGATAGACTCATCTCACTCTTAGGTGGGAAATTAATGAACATTTTTCTGAAAGTGTTGAACTGTTCCTTTTACAGATAAACTGGCGCTAGCTTTTGTCCAAATCAAATCCTGCACAATTCCATTCCTGGGTAATTGTTGCTTTGGAACAATCATCATGAATCCGATCAGTGCTGGCAGAAGTTTCATGAAGGAAGTAGAGTTGAATGACCTGTTGTCACACTGCAGCCCACAGTTTTTCTCAGAGTGTGACACAATAACGTCTTGTTTTTACCATTGAACATTGTGGCTCTGTTTGGACTGGTGCCATAACTACGCTGTCAGGATTTTGCTTCCCCTCGCCAGCTCCCCAAACAAACCCCGACTACACTCTGCCTCTCTCTACCACATAATGGCGCCTTCTTCTCGCACAATGCAGTCACTAAAGTACGTCAAGTGACAGCAGCTGATGTAACGCTCCGGTCACTGAGGCCATTCGACTCGCCTGGCTTGCTCAGAGGCACGCTGGCAGGGTCTGGGCTGCTGATTTCTCATTGTCTGCTCAGAGCTGCCAGTGTGTCTGACACCATAACTCATGCCCGCCTTGCCTGGATGTAATGGTTAAGAGGAACATTGTACGCTACTGCACTAATAGTGGAGGAATGACATTCATTCTCAATCAAAGCAGATTGAGGGGGAGCTATCCGTTACAATGAGGGATAGCCTCGTTTCCTTTGACTTGATTAGAGTGGTCGGCGAACCAATAAACTCTGGGACAGATATTAATGTAATTGCTGAAGCAGCTGGTTCCTGTTGGAGTTATGATCCATTGTTTGAGGGGAAAAAACAGAGAGGGGGGAATCAGAGAGAGAAGGGGAACAGTATGATACAATAAACATTTGTTAAGTGAGAGAAAAAGAGGAAGTCAACCAAACTGTGTTTGCACAACAGACATAAACAGCGTGGTTAAGTGTTAAGGCCATCAGTAATTATCTAAACAACTAAATGACCTTTTTATACAAAATTCTGCTGTCTCCCCTTCGGTTAAATTACCACTGCACATCATACCTAAGAGCTCCTCTAGTCCAATTTTAACAATTGTCCTTGCCAAGGTCTTTCCTAAGTAACTGGACTCCAAATTGAATTTTCATAAGCTTTCTATTGCTTTGTCTGAAGCTTCCATCCAAAGACTGCTTCTACAGGACTTAAAAAGTAAAAATAAACATTAATTAAGTAGGGATGCACAATGTTGGATTTTGCCAGTAGCTGAGATTCTGATATTTTCCAACTCATCTCATCGGCCTATTTCCGATGTTGACACCAATATGCTACGGCTGCACAGTATATCGTTCCAGCATCGTCATGGCAATGTACCCATGTGCAATAGTCACACTGCAAGACACGCAATGTCAAGTAAGGCAAATGAACTCAAACATGTTACGCCTCAACTTTTTCCAGCTTGATACATAAGGAAAAGATTCTCATTTTCCATGACTAATCTACAAGAAAATACTGTTTATTTTATTTATGTCGTTAGAAGTCGTAGATTACATGTAAATAACACAACTGCGAAACAAGAAACATGTTTTTTTTCCTAAATACCCCTCCACCTGTTTCGTGACGGCTCACTGGCAGATGCAGACATACAATGCTTTTCAAAATGGCAAATTAAGAAAACTTATTTGTCAACAGTTGGCGTTGCTTGGGGATAATTAAAGCGTCATCTTATCACTCTGTCATATCGGCAGAAATGTTCATTTCGGGCCGATGTCGATATTCAATTTTTAAAACTTTATCAGCCGATATTCTTTTGCATCCCTAGAATAAACACAATAAATCTTACTAAAACTCTGCTAAAGAATGACACGATTATTTTATTACCTCGCAGGTGTATGGCTTTGACCATTACACTCACAATAGTTAGATGCAGTGATCGAGTGTTCACAAGAACACATGTACATGTATTTGTTTATGAAGGTACGATCATAAGATTTAAATCGTTTTATCGTTTTTTAAGTATCATATTACATATTCTCACAGAAGAACAGTATTATTGGGTTTTATACTGCTCAGATCAACTGCATTGAACAATTTGATTGTAAACAGACAAAAAATAACTATAATAAGGAAATGCCATGAAAGTGTCTTGAAATACAGGCTTTGATACAGGAAAATTAAATATGATTTGGGGAAGTATGTACTCTAAAGTGGTCTTCTATTGCCACCTGGTGGTGAAACAAGAGTGATATAAACGTAATGCAGTCACAGGGGAGTCAGACATCATCATGCACAGTTGAATACATCAATTGCACCCTGTCCACACAGCATGTCCTATTCTAAATGAAGCCATGACCTGTTTTAATTTTTAATATTTGCCATTTCCTGGAGAGAAAGGGCCAGCATCAGCATATTTCAGATGCAGCCAAATGTCTGCAGCGTAGGTTGCTTCTGTTTGGGATCATAATAATGCTCTGATGTGACAAATTGTTTTTGAGATTTTTATTTAGAATGTCTTCATATGGTTATTAAAACTTTGCCCTTTTATTCTTCATGGACATTTGGATCCACTGGGAGTCAAAATAATGTCACTTCTGTTTATGTATAAAAATATTAGGAATAGAATACAATCTGTAATTTGGATCTAGATGTGCACATACATGATTTCCACTAGATGGCAGGTCAAGCTCAGAGACTCACCGCCTTAGCCTCTTTCCCCTGAAGCTGCTCAAGTTTTCCATCTAATCATGTCTTATTCTGCTGGGAGCTGCCTCCCGGAGTATCACACCTGCCCACTTCCTTTTTGCCTCCATGCCAGGGGAATACAGTTTCCCATTCCCACAATGCACTGCAGCTCCTTTCTGTGAAGAAACACTGTAGTGTTGCTGTGAGCATATGGCATTTTCTTAAAAAAAGAAAAAGAAGTCAGAAATTAAGCTTTACTATGAAACGTTGTATGTAAATGCTGGCAGGCAGCGAGGCTTGTGGAGAGTGAGAGATGTTGAAGTCTCTGGGCCGTCAGGTGACACCTTCTACACGTTTCAAACTTTTCAAACTGGTGGAGCTCGTTTTCATATGCAAACACGCACAAACTGGGACTTGAAACTTTTTGACTGTGATGGTAATAAAAGTGAAACTCTTCAACCATCACTCCTCTGAGAGAAGTTCTATTGCTACAACCTGCAATTCGTTAAATCTTGATGTAATCATAATTCATTTCACTAAAAATAAAAAAAGTATAAATATGAGATCTTTGCCTTTTTTTGAATCTTTACCCTCAAGAGAAGGATTTGTTGGATTTGTTATATATTTTTTATTCACACCTGGGTTGCGCAGACAAATGTAATTCAGCTGTAATCGTGTTTGTTGAATGAAAGTCTTAACAGGTAGAAGGGCAACAATGCTGCACTCTGATTGGACAGTTACACTGCAGATTTCACTGATTCAGGAACATCTGCTGCAGTAGTGTTGAATCTGCTAAATCTTGGGCCTCGGAATATTTATATAAGTGAATATCATTCTCATCATCAATCCATTGTGATAAATAGATAAATATTTCTATAGATAGATATTTAGATAGATATTTCGTATAGATATTTCAAATGATGCTAAGACTTCGAACATGATATAGATTATCTTTGTCTGGACTGAGGAGAGTTACACTATCCCCTGTCTTTCCTTTCTCATCACATTGTCGGCCCTTTGTTTACTGCAAACCACACTGTGCAGCATTGTTCGTCAGGCTGAGGGAGCCTTGATGGAATCAGAGTCCATTAACATGGAAGGCAGCGTTGAGGTGACTTTAGCTCCTAATTAAAAACAGATGTGTCCATTTAATAGTCTTAATACTTTGTGGGAGAGCGAGACAATCACCGCAGAAATATCTATTTGCCTCATTAAATCGAGAGGCTTGATCATGATGAGATGCAGGGTAATGAATGAAGACAGACATGTTTACCAGGTTGTTTAAACAGTATTTGCTGGGAGGAAAGTGGGTTGAATCTAGATGGACTGCTGTCTGGTGGCAGAGAGAAGAGGGACTGATATGATGAATGGGACATGAAAGCCAGGTAAAAACTAAGAGGACACATAAGAATCTGGATCATAAAAACATTTCGCAGCCACACATATTTCAAACTTCTTGGAGATTTCAGGCCCATGTTGCATAGTGAAACTCTGCAGTAAACTTGGTTACATTTTTAAGCTGGAGGTTCAAGCAACTGTGCTATTACATGCACTATATCAAACATTTCAAACCACAAAGTACAGCTTAGAGCTTACAGCAGGTTGATGTGAATTATATTAATTAGCAGGGGATTTGACAATACCATTTCCACCTCAGGAACTACCCCTTAAGCCGTCTTCACATACTGTCATTCCCTCCGTATGCACTACTACCCTGAACTTCTATGGACTTTACCCAGGGGAACTTTATGTGTGAATGCAAATGTCTGAATTGTTTGAAGCGGACATTGACTTTACACCCCGACATTAGAAATAAATTTCATGGAGAAAAAAAAAAAGTATCTGGGTAGGAACATTGAGTGTCATCATCCTCACCACAGGATGGTGACTGTAAGACACAAGCTGCAAGCATCCTAAACTGCCCCTCTGAATTTATGATACTTTGTAAGCGATAATGTAATTGATCATCTTGCATCCCATTCACTTTTTAACTCCATACTTCAGGCTGCGGACGACAGTACACATGTCCTATCATTCGTTGCTG
Organism: Hollardia meadi; assembly: GCA_037974645.1. Taxonomy (NCBI): domain Eukaryota; kingdom Metazoa; phylum Chordata; class Actinopteri; order Tetraodontiformes; family Triacanthodidae; genus Hollardia; species Hollardia meadi. The sequence goes on along the minus strand of JBBPCS010000855.1, from coordinate 2,655,356 downwards.
AACAGTAGTCTTAAACATACTGTTGTCAACATACTGTTATTATATTTACCGTTTGTTCTTGACTTTGACTCTAGCTCATAGCTGAGCCAAAGACTTCTATGAGCTAAGCAGACATTATTTCTAAATAATCCCCTGCTGGCAAGTCAAATCTCATATTCATTCTATTTACTTTAGTACGAAACAAAGTTTTGATTGCATAGCAACCTTATGGGATGGTAATGATTTTTCCAAGTTTTATTTAAACTAAGGGTGATACTATCATGTAAATAATCCAGCGCAGACGTTAGCCCCCCAGATGTTCGGACCCAGGCCGTGATGGTCTCCTACTTCCTATCGCCGATGACTGAGATAGAAAGTAGGTCGGCTGTGGCAGTTACCCCTAGCCGGTCAGGTTCAGTGTGGTGAGACAGTTTTGGTCGTGGCAAGGTGGTCATTTGCCTGCGTGAGATAGAACGTAAGGTTACGTTATTGTAACCGTTGTTCTATAAGCGCAGGCGGAGCACTCTACCATCGGACCCTCCTGCGCCACTCGCTGAAGAGGTGGCAGGATAGCTTAACGGCGGTTTCACAGCCTTATATACGTTGGGCTTTCCAACGTATTTGGGTAGGCTCGTCCTGATTGGCAGCCTATGTTTACGCAAATTTTCAGTGGCTGAATATGTGATCATGATTGGAGGAGAGTAACAGCAGTCCAGTCGAGGGCTCCACCTGTGCTTATAGAACCAGGGTTACAACAACGTAATCGACACGGTTCTCTGACACGCAATCTGCAATCTCACTGCTAGATGCCAATGAAACATGCGCACTGGCCCATAAAGTTTCTTGAACTTTCCAAGAAATGAAACGGAAACAAAAATTTCTAAACAATCTGTCTTTTGCCTCTTTAGGAAGGAGCCAAAGTGTGCCTGCAGTTCATCAAATGAGCAGTAAACTATCTGACAGCAGCAAATCCGCAAATGTGCAAAGCTTGACTAAATTATTAACAGGCCGTTGGTAAGGGACGCTGCCTTGTAAAACAGTTTTGGGATTATCGTGGTATTATTGTCCATAATATGCATGTCAAGTTAATTTAATTCATAAATCATCAAGCATTAAGTGAGGCACGTGCAGACACCCACACCTCAAACACACACAGGTATGAGCATGCATAAAAGCAGCAATCTCAGCTCAGCTGACTGGTTGTGCAGTGTGACTGTGCTCTTGTGTGTATGACAGGGACATGGATGTGTGTGGACACTTCAGCCTTGCTCAGGGATCTGCTGTCACATCCCATCATCAGAGCCGTGCATTCACACCAGCCGCTGCTTCAGGGCGGCTCACTAAGGGGGTGGCGAACCTTCTACGGGCCGACAGCAGTGCTCAACGTAAGGACTAGTATCAGCATTACCATTATAGGCTCATCATTGTGAAATGTCCTGTATTAGTGAGACGTTTTTTTGATTATTAACTCGGTTTGGCAATTCATTTAAAGGCAGGAAGATTGTGATCAAAGAAAGTGCAGCTGAGAATACAGAGGGCATACATTTTTATTGTTAAAAAGCAGAATTTTTAACCGCGTGAAAAAAGAGATGAAAGTTTACAAGGAAAAAAGCTGATTCTGTATCGATATCTGCAATTTTTTGTGGTTATATAGGCCATGGTTTCATTTTTGGCATTTAGCCGGCAACTTATAACCAGTAAGTATTTCATGTTTAATAAAAATGCTGCATGTTTTAATGCATTTAAGGACACAACAGATATTAAAACAAAAGCTTGGCTGCACGTCACTCACTCTCAACCAGTGCAAAGGTTGTTGGTGAAGTTGTTAGCGTAGATAATGAGATAATTGGCACTGGACGGATCTGCTGTGTGCGCTGGAAAATTAAAAGATCCCCAGAGACCTGGACTCAACTCCAATTGGGAGATGGCAGGGTGGGGTGGGGTGGGGTGGGGTGTGTGTGTGTGTGTGTGTGTGTGTGTGTGTGTGTGTGTGTGTGTGTGTGTGTGTGTGTGTGTGTGTGT
>JBBPCS010000855.1:2642136-2652463 GCA_037974645.1 Hollardia meadi | reverse complement strand
ACACACACACACACACACACACACACACACACACACACACACACACACACACACACACACACACACACACAGATGGGGGAAGAAACCAGACTCCCTTCATCAGCACTTCCTTACAGGTATGAATTGAGTCCAAACAAGCAGATCAATTAGACAGGTGATGTAATGCTGTGAAACCTTAGCTGATGCTTTGGTGGCAGATTTCCCAAACAGTGCCCTCGCTGATGCTCCGCAGTGACTTTTGAGACAGGAATTAAGTGTGATTTTTATCCTTCAGCAGGGAACTGAACTGGCCGCACTTCATACTGGCCATAGATCCTACAGCCTGGGCTATTAAATTGTGTGTGCAAGGGAAAGCTTGTCAAAATGCACTTCCCTTGTGGAATTGGTGCTCTGCGCTGCCATGGGGATTTACAGAAGATGGACTGAAGTGAATACAAACAGCACAGGCTATAAACTCCCTTCACCAGCACAACAGACACATAAACCTGTTAGCTAATTCTTCACAGACACCAACTTCCAAAGATCAATTCAAATACAATATCGATCCTCGCACCTTCTGGTACTTCTCACCGATTATCTCTGAAGGGACATTTGAGGACACTTCCAGTCGTAAGCAGGTTTCCGGTAACGTCCTTGAAGAAATAAGGAGGACTGTAATTCACAAACTGCACAGCATCTGTTCATAATTAATAGTTAAGAAATGCACATTGTTTCATGTGTGAAAGTATATCATGTTAGTATTCAAGACCTTAGCTTGTTCTCAGGGAAGTGAAATTTTTTATTGATAATACTTATGCAGTGGAGAAATCTGATAAAACTGTAATGGATTTCAACAAACCAGGAACGCAATAAGGTTGGTGCCATGTCAGTGGAAGACTTGACTAAATAAATGACGGGACATTCTCAGCTACTTAACACATAAAATTGTAGATCTGTCCCCATTTCTAATACTCTGCCTAACATATTTGCTTTGTAACTGTGCAATACAATGAGAGAAAGATCAGAGGTCAGGTTTGGCTAGTGATCACTGACCCTGGAGCAGTATGGGACTCTTCTTTAGTGACCCTTCAGCAAGGCAGATGACTGCCACACAAAAAGGTTGACAGTTTAGAGTCTAATTTATGTTTCATTCTATTTTAGACACAGACATCATGAAAACTTTTGTATATGAATTTCCAATAAAACAAAACTGTCTCTCTAACACAAAACCTGTCCCATAAAAACCAGCATAAATACTGGCTGTGTTCTAATTGGATTACACCAGAATGTGTGTGTTTCTGTGTCTGTGTGTGTGGCACATCCAGCATAGTAATTGTGTCAGCCTTGTTGGTCAGTGGGGAATTGAAGTGTTAAATCCAATTCTGAATTTGTATCTCTCGTACAGACGAGGGGGAGATGTAGCACAAGTACCAACCATATGTCACGGTCCCCAATTCAGAGGAATTGAATATGGATGAGAAACAACTCAGGGTCCTGGCGTCGCCACTGGTAGCAGGTTTAGACTGTGAGGGTGTTCGCTCATTTGTTATCAAATAAGGAAGTGGAGCTGTAGACAGCAGTACTGCAAAACTGATAAAGATTTACTTCAATGAAGATAAAACTGGTTCAATGGCTTTGAGCCTCTGGGTGTTCTGCTACTGTAGCGCTCAGTACAGGCTGCACTGCACAAGAAGATGACCGAAAAGGAAGCATTCTCAAAAAATGACCATAAATCTAGAGCGGAATCCAATTAATCGATTACTCAATCTACAGAAAAATAATCAACAACTATTTTGATATTCAATTAGGTAATTTTTCAAGACAAAATGAACAACAGTACCTTGAGGTTCTCACTTCTTTGTCTTATGAAAGAGTAACAAAAATATATTTGGCTTTGGACTGTTGGTCACACAAAATACACAATTTCATATAATTACTTTTGGAAAGTTTTCACAATTTTCTGATGTTTTATAGACCAAATAAATAATCAACAGAAACAAGATATCGCCTTGCTTACAGTATCGCAATATCCTGAATCATAGCCCCTATATTGTATCACCAGATTCCTGCCTATACACTTGCACTAACTGATAATGGCATTAATCATTAGTTGGAGTCCCTTTTATTGGAGAAGCGCTCATATTAGGAAAACATTGACAGCAATGTCAAAAAGTTCGATGACTGTAGAGAAAGATATTAAATTTCAATTTCAGTTACAGAAATGTGCCTTCGAGTTGTGTTTAATCTCACTGAGTCTCACCGAGTCCAAAATTTGACTTTCTTTCAACTGTTTTCTCATTCTTATCCAGGCTATGTGCCAAGTTAACATGATTCAAAAATCATGACAGTGGTCTCATGTGAACGATGCAAGATTTAATTACCATAATGGCAACTATTCAAATTGAACTACTGAAACACAAGGCACATGTAGGGTGTGTGTGCTTTGTAATCCAATTTATGTGGCATATGTCTGTGTGGTCCAGGTCATGTACTGTAACTCTGGTGAAAATAAATATCACATCTGTCTGAGGGGAGAAACTGAATTGGATGCTACAGTACGAATGCTGAAAAACTATCACTTCTTGCCTTTAGAACTTGTCTATTTTTTTGTGTGTACTTAACCCAAGAAGTGTGTAACTGATCATTTATTTCATAATCTGTTCAGGTAATGCATTATCATACATACTGTATTGTTAGTTTCAATGCTATAGCCAGTTCATGAAAGTGGTCTTCAGTTTTGAACACTCACAGTATGTCACCGAGGTCACAGTATGTCAGCACATGTCATAAAACAGCATACCTCACATACCTCTGGGGAACTGCAGTGCAGAAACACAGCAGCAATAAAAACTAAGCACCAAAGAGGTTGCCGTATAAACCAAAAACAACACATGGATCTTGTGAGTTACCAGTGAGTAACAAAAAGTGTTAATAATGATATTTTTTCTGATATTCAGTGTTCTCTATGTTTTGGAGACAATGAATGATAAACACAGCCCCAACAACTGTTGGTAATAGGTAATACAAGCTGGATGCATTAGAATGAATATTTCAAAGGCAAAATAAAACGTATTGATGAGATCAAGATATTCAAGTCTTTGAATGTGCACCGTCTTGCTAAACGGCACCTCTGCGGTAAGACAGGAGCCTTTCTTATTCATTTTCCAATTCAAATTTGTTAGCAGCAAGCAAAAAGAACCAGCAAACTCCAGCTGTGCAACCATATCTGACCTCTAGGCTCCCATTATAACCCAAAATGGACAAAGTCTGATATTGCTTACTTGTGTTTGTACTGTACAACATTTACTTTATTTCATGAGTCTATAAGCAGTTATGCTTCAGGAAATGTAAGCGTATATTTTAAAGCATCACCTCGGTTTCACAGTAGTGTCCGAATCAGTTTCTTCTGCAGCTTCATTGAGGTCTTTGACTTATTCTGTTGAATTTCTACACGAGAGACATGTAAATACTTTATGTAAAATAATCTGCGATATAAATGTATGACATATACAGTATGTTAATTGTTTTAGTTGGATTTATGTTGTCCGTCCCTGTACTAAAGTTACTATCTCAGACATTGTCTTTTCTTACCATTACTGTGATATTCTTGCCATTTTCTTTGATCTATTGCTCCTCCTGGTTTTCTCAACAACCCATGAAAAGCAGCAAATCTAGTGAAAATGCCAGGCTAACCTTAGTGGTGTCAGCTTGCAGTGAGAAACTGCCCCACTGTGCCTAGCACTGCCTCTTAAAAAGACACAAACAACTCTTTGTTTTCGGTCCATTAATGTTTAAAGAAAAGATGACACTGATGAAAGTAGCCTCAGATTTTTACCAGATGTGGTTATTGTTGTGAATTGTTATATACTTAGAACAGTCTTACTGCACATTTATGGAGTCAATAAATCAGTAAAAAATGTCTGTTAAGTAATTCTGTGACTATCGCCACTGGATCACATTTTACTCATTATAAAAGAAGACCCCTCCATCCACAGCATTTGTGCACAAGTATATGCATATGAACAAACACGTGCACACGCCACCTCTTTTTCAATAAGAACAAGGAGTGGGAGCAAAGTTTGCTTTGGTAATTGCCCTGGTCTTGCAGACTGTTTGACAGGCAAACACAGGACGGTCTGGCTCTTCAAAGTGCCAGAAACCGTGAGCTGTGATTAACCAGAGCCAAAGCAAACCACACATTCACTGTCAATAGCAAAGCAAAGGTACAACTTTTCTTTTATCCTGTCAGAGACGATTATTTCAAATGAGCAACAGAACAAGTTCAATGTCAGACACAAATTTAGTTTCTCTCATTATAGTTTGACAAGGCTCAACAGGCATTTGCTGGAATCCTTTCAAAGCAGGCTGTACAATGGATCTTTTACTGCTCTCACCTTCACCTTTCTGGAGAAATCTAATGCAAGAAGTAGATATAAATAAATTATTTAAAAATAGAAATGAATAGGTGCAGAATCAATCTTCAACACCTAGTTGAAATAGTTGTTAACATGGTTCAGGAATTTCAAGAGGCAACAAGTCCTACTTTCTTTAGTTTGCCTATTCGTCTATCAAGCCTCTGTCACATATGGTTTCCCATAAGACTCTAACCTGCGTAGGTTCGTAGAGGTGTTTATGTGATCCAGCTTCTGCTGATTTAGTGTTTTTTTTATAGACTTAAAACAGCCAATGGACAACATTTTTGCTTCAACTTATATTTATGAAGTAAATATATATTACACAGTGTAAAGCTAAAGAAAAATGACACCATCCACATTTAGATTGGTTCCCTGTAAGCCTCGCTTTCACTATGCTGATCATGCTGCCACCAAACTGGATTTCGGTTTTGATATCGCCCTGGTTCGATTTACGACACCAAGGTAGCGCGTCAGCCATTGTGGAACCAAAGCAGGAAGAGGCATTGTTCTCCTCGGGCGCTATCCCCAGCTAACAGTGGAACAAATTGAATAACTGTGGAAACTCTACCCTGCAAAAGAAAAAGAACCCCGCTGATGGAGAAGGCAAAGAAGTGGAAGGAGAGGGATTGAAACAGAGTTCAAACAAGAGCGAACAGACCTTGAAGCATTACCTCGATGGAAAGGGCTTCAGTGTTTCTCAAAATAAGTTTTCCCTTTGAAATGTGTTTCCCCTTGCCACATGCTTTCTACTAGACCAGTAAGTAATAAGACCTGCCAACTTATTCATACACTTCCTGCTCTGAAACCAAAATCTCTATGTTCAATTGGAATTCTTAAAATTTTTGTGTTTTGTCCATGGCCAACAATAATACCACATATTCCTTTAAATGTTGAGTCATACAGTAAAAGGAATTGGTGAAACATTTTGCCTTAAGCAAGTTGAACCTTGCTTGACCAAGAAAGATTGGCTAAGTATGTTTGCTCTTTTCAGAGAGGCCCTGCTTCACACATGGAGTCTGCCCAGTACAACCACAATCCGCTGCTGCTGGCCACTCAGCAGCTCCACTTAAGAGATTGGAGCCTTGAGCCTTTGTGTAAGTGCCTTGAACAAGGGCACATGTGCGATAATTGCTGAGGGAGAGCAGAGAGTTGCTCATTTACTTTCCCTGTTCAGATCTACCCTGTTGGTCAAGGGGATCTGAACCAGCAGGCAACTGATCACATATTTTAGGGCTATTCAAGTGAAAAAGCGCTGTATTGAGTTTCTAACCATGGCTTACAAGACAGAACAGAATCCCGGTACTGTAGTGTTCAAGGGCATATGATCAAAAATAGTTTTTCTTTATAAACCTGATATAAATTATTATTACTGCTATTACTTGGAGACTGTAATCGAGATTCATAACACCGATAAGCATCTTTTCTATTACAAGAAATAACACCTCCTACCAAACTTATTTTTGTTCATTACAGTAACTGTACATATATATACCAGTGGCGCAGGATGGTGGTTATATTTGTTACCCTATTTCTATAGCTTATTTTTCATTTTAATATTTCAATTCTATTAAATTCTCCACCTTATTTTAGTGTTTACTCACAAACTACTTTTACGTGCGCACCTTACCCCTAAACCGTTGCGTAAGCACAAAACAGGGCGTGAAACAGGCGTGCGCCACTTTCCACGCAAAAGTTGTGATTTATTCAAAATAAACTTGACAGGAGAGTGTGCACGCCTGCATGTAAACTCTGACCCACGCGTGCGGACATTTTGGAGACGGGGGGGAATTGGCGACGCAGATGGTGAGGTGGCGAATTGAAGCGAGAGTGTGTAATGATGCCTCTCACACATTTAATATCAAATGTTATTAGGCCTACAGATCCACGTTATCATAAACATTCAAACCAGCAGTGTTATTGTGATCTCGCTCTGTGAGTCATAATTACTTCATAAGCACATTTCAGCTTGAAAAGATATAAGCCAAATGAAATCTTAAATCAAAGTCTTAATATTGCATCAGCACTGTCTCACCATCACATTTCCACCCCCCGGAGCGCAGAGGAGATGACTGTATGGAGCCAGTCAGTGTAGAAAACCAAGATAACATCAAATAGCGTTAAAGAACAATGGAACAGATCTAATACTGTACACCAAGTATGATTTTAGTTTTCATAGTTTTTGTGTATAAAGTTCTGCAGTGAACACGGCTGAATCGGGCTGTCAGGCGCACAGAGCGCACTGGAGACAGCACAGTGGCCGCAACACACACTACGCCATCTCCAGTCACCTTACCCGACACATCTGGAAATAAAACCAGTGGCGGCTCTCTCACAATATTTACTCTTCATATTGTTATTATGATTCCTAATTATAATGCTGGCCAAGTTCACCAGAACAAAACTTAAATGAATCAATAAATGAAGTTCATCGTTCAATCTTTCTTTTCCAAATGTCGTCCCAGGGTGGGGGACACCATTTACAGTTGCAATCATTTTGTAGAAGTCAGTCTGATTGCTTTAAACATACTTATACTCCGGTGACACTCATATATGCTACATGATGGATGCACGGACTCACACTGTCCTTGCACTGCTCGAGGACTAAATGGAACAATTAACAACGTGTGCTTTCTAAACTCCACCTCACCCACAAACGCTGTGATTTCTTTTCTTCATCTTCCTCTCAGTTGTTGCAATGATTCACCATTAAAAACCACCAATCAGCAGGCTCATTTCCATGCATAAACATTCATTAGTTGCTTTGCATTGACCATTTATGGTCGAATGTGGGCGTGTTGAGGGCGGGATGGGAGGCTGATCCACGCGCACACATTTCCAAGTTGATTTTGGATTTATAAAAAGGAAACTGCACACTGTTTTATAAATCCGAATATATTTTTGCACATGCCAGTTTCGGCTTTTGTGCGCACATACACTTTTAGTATGAATCCTACGCACCGTTTAATAAATGAGTGGTCCACCGCTCCTGTTTCTGTTTCTCTCTCCCTGTGTCTGCTCTGTTGACTCTTTTCATTAATATTATAAAGTCACCAAAAAATCGCAACTCGCGTCTTGGAGTTTTCCACCCGTGGTCACTCGCATGTGGAGGAGGCTTGTTGAAAATATCGAAACGTGTTACCGAATGACATTTCACCAGATGGGAGGGGTAACATTAGAACGAGAGTTGATTGCCCACTAGTTAATCGATCTTGAATGGCCTTCTCTCAGACGGATAAAAAATATATATATATAAAATATTAAGATGGGTTGCTAAATATACTTTGGCAGATGTTAATATAACTGGGCGCGCAAGAGAGAGAGGAGAGAAGTAACGAGAGAGGGGTGCCAGTGCCAAAAAAAGAAAATTAATGTGTGGCGGGCAGTGCTGATATTGTGGCAGGCTGCCACAAATAAATGAACGTATGGGAAACCCTGTACACCCATCTAATACTGTAAGCACTCCAATATCCAGCATCATGCGCAACGCTCCACATTGTTTTCAGCTGGAGTAACATTGATCACGTGCAGCATTTTTGTGAAAACCAAATGTTTATCAACTAAGATGAGACCCTCAGAAACATATTCACACTGTCATGTTGATTTGATTCGACGTTCCAGTGGAATTCAGGGTGTTCCTCAGATTTATACCGAACAAACACCAAATATTTTTGGTATCTATCCAGCTATGTGATTAAAGGATCACTCACAGATGTTTTAGCCACAATAAAGCCAGCTACACCATTGAATTATTTTATTTCAAAATACAACATATTTTCTCTCTTTCTTTCTTTGTTCCATTCCAGTCAAAACAACCCAAATATTAATAAATAAACAGTATGTATACAGCTATTCTAAAACTACTAAATTGAACATTTGAGGACTTATAAAGGCGAGTGTGGAAGTTCCCACAGTGATAACAAGTGTAACTGTACAGCCAACAGGAAGCTCAGTGTGTCAGTTCCTCCTTACCATCATTATGTCTCATCTCTTGGCAAACTTGGGCCATATTTATCAAGTCTGCAGCAGCTCTATACCATCAACACTTGTCTCTGCCCTGCTCCCCTTCTACTCTCTCCTCCTCTCTCCCCTTTTTCCAGCCCAAGAGGAGAGACACGGCCATAAATCTCAGAGTCGCTAATGAACTGCATTTAACAATAAAATGCACTGGAAATGGAACATTTCATTTACAAGAAGATCAATGGCAGTGACAAACACCCTTCTCGAAGCGACTAGTTAGCGGGATGATGTTCCGCAGGCAATCTAATCAATCACCACACACCGACGTTGAGATCAATCAAAGAAGGAAAAGGAAGAAGAAAGACTTGACGCTTTTATCTTTATACTGTATTCATGGTCTTTATTTAAATAATGCCACTAATCACTCAGGGAAAAGTCCACCTTCTTGTCCTTTTCTTTCTTGCACCCTATGGATATTATCTGTCTCTTTTTCTTTATAAACCATTCTGTTTCTCCCTCTTTCTCCCTCTCACCCTCCGAGCACTGGGGAAGGCAGTTGAGAGGTAAGAGGAGGAGAGTGAATGATAACCATCCGGGGAGTCAAGTGCTCCATCACCACCATCCCCATCTGCGACCCGACAAGTTCATAATGCCAGGCATCTGCTTTCATTTATAAAGCCCTCACTTAGCCCTCACACACACTCACAGTCTCTACAGCTTTTTTGCTACGCCCCTTCCCTCCCTTTCTTGCTTTCCCTCTTGTCACTCTTTTTCTCCCCATCCGGCTGGCTGAGAGGGAGCGTGCCTCTTGTCCTCCTCTACATCTCCTCCTCTTCTTCTGCTCAAGCCCTCTCAGGTTTTATTCCCAATTTGTCCTCCACAGTTATGCATCCATTTTTTCCCCTCTACTTCTGCATCTCCTCTTCTTCCCACCTCCGACTAATATGCAAGAAACTTTAAAGTAGCACAGTTGACAGTAAGAGTCTTATTTTACACATTTTCAGTTCACTTCAACTAGAAAGGTACGCAAAATATTTTATGTAATTCTGCCAAAAAGTTTAAAGAAAACTTTGAATTGACTGAATATAAATTTCATCTACTTGTAGAAAAAAAGAATATTTTCAAAAATAAAAACCGGATAATCAACTTGCAGTACACTCCTCAGGCCATATTAACTTATGTTTTATAATTTATAAAATTCTCCAGAAATGTAAAATTAGCAAATATAGAGCTGTTTATGAGGAAACAATTCTGAAAATGACTGTTTGCATAGGACATAGACATAGGCACATGAAGACATATCGGAGCTTTTTCAATGTTTAATATAGCAGAAAAAAGGAGTCTATTAATCAACCTGTCGACTGCAACAATTTTGATAAATTATTAATTAATCATTTGCTGTTTAATCAAGCAAAAATGACATATTCTTGGGTTAGGATTTGCTGCTTTTGTGAGTTTTATATTAATTTTAAATCAAATATCCTTGGGATGGGACTGTTGGTCAAGACATCAGAGGACGTCACCTTGAGCTCTCGGAAGGAATGACGAACATGCTTCACAATCAACGGCTAAATGCTGACAAAACTAAATGATAATTGCAGTTGCAATTTTTGCTTTTCTGCACAGTGATGACAACTAGAGACCTGAGTAAGCTGTCAATCAACTGCATTCAGTGCACAAAGCATGCAGTCACTGCAGCAGTCAAGAGTCGTGTTGTAGATTTGACTGGGCATAAAGGCTTTTCATTAAATGAATCATGTGGTCCAAATGTTAATTTAAGCTAGAGTGTACTCATTATCTTCTGTAAATGCAAACTGCAAAGTGAAAGTTTGACAGGGGAGACATTTGCAACCATTAGGTGGTGCACTTCTCTCACTTAAGATGCGAGGGACTTCAGAAGAAGACGAGAGAGAGAGAGAGAGAGAGAGAGAGAGAGAGAGAGAGAGAGAGAGAGAGAGAGAGAGAGAGAGAGAGAG
>JBBPCS010000855.1:2602378-2642036 GCA_037974645.1 Hollardia meadi | reverse complement strand
GTGTGTGTGTGTGTGTGTGTGTGTGTGTGTGTGTGTGTGTGTGTGTGTGTGTGTGTGTGTGTGTGTGTACACGAGTGCATGCACTCATTTCTGTGTGCATGAATGTGTGCTCCGTTTATGCAATGAAGTGGCCACACGCACTTTTAGGCAAAAGACAGAACAGAGCATTGGACTGAAGAGTGGACTTTCCAGAAGGCTATTGTTAAACACCTCATGAATTACGTTTGATGTAGTACTTTAACACGAAGCCTCTGTCTTCAAAAGTAAAAAAAAAAATACAAAGGCAACCATAAGGGAGACCGACCCTGAATATAAAAGGAGCAAAAGCAGAGAAAATGTGGCTTATCGTGGTGCTAACACTTTCACAGAAACAAATATACAGTGTATCATGGCCCAATGCTTTTCACAAAAAATATATCCTGCAAGGATTTTCATCAAGCAATAACTATTTAGAGTAAAGAATGTTTAGTTACAATCTTTTTGGGCTTCACTTCTAAACTAAAATGCATTCTGTAATAAATAAACTCAATAATCAGTCAATAATCAGATATTTTTTAACGATTACCCTAATTCATAAGAACATTTAGATAAAAATAAAAATACATAATCCATGTGCTATTTGATCTATAAATTGTAATCTATGTGTACTTTAGAATTACTTTTGTCACTCTTTGGCCTGTGTTAACACGAGTCATCACCGAAACGTCAGATGTGTGTGGAGTGATTAATACATCAAACAAACATAAATGCCATATTTGATTTGATTGCCGCCCTTTAATTACGTCTTCTTGTTGCGCCCTCTTCTTCTGCAATAGTTTAATGACACCCTACTGGAGAATTCCAGTATAAAAAATGTATAAAAAACAAATGAGGAAGTGCTAATTGGATCGGAGAATAAACTCAAAGTGGTCCTGATGCACATGTAGGCATTAAGCAGTAGAAATTGTCCATGGTGGTAAAAATTAAGTCAGTACTTCAGGGTTATCATAGCCTTTGCAGGTTTTCAATAATGAGACAAAGAGACCTGTCAATCAAAGTAAACATGTCCCCAGACAACCCCTTTATTATTCTGTACTGAAGTGCTGAAACTATTTTTTAATAAACCTGATAAAAATTTAAATAAGTCCATAATGAGTTAAATAATTGGCTGGTTCCAACTTCTCAAATATGTGGATTTGCTGCATTGCTCTGCTTTACATTGCTGTAATATATTTGAGTATGCGCTGTTAAATTGCAGAAAACATATAATTTTAGGATATTACCAAGTTCTGGGAAATAATTGAAAGACTAAATGATAATTAAAATAGTCATTAGTTGCAGCTCTATAATTAATATATTTTTAATGGGACCATTATATTTGAAACGTTGATCAAGACATATTAGAACACCTTATCTACACTAATGAAACTTTAATAATGAAAACATGAAGGATATTGTTGCAAAGCAGTTGCATTTATGAGTACTTTAATCATCTTAACCTGACGTTAACTTTGTTGTACCATTGTACAGACCTGCTACGAGTTTGTAAACTTAATCCTTGTGGTTGTATATGTCACTAACTGACCCCATATTGTATCGCATAATTTTTATGTTCTGGTATCTTTCACTGGCTCTGCTGCAGCCATTTACCAGGCGCTACGTGTCCTTGCGACAGTGTTGTTGACAGTTGACAGCTCCCCCCCTCCGTGCTACTGTCTCCCCCCAGCTGGCTGGCTCTAACGTTAATAGTCGCCCTCAGTAGGAGCCGATGGGTCGTGGGTGCCTTTGCCGTCATCATTAAGCACCATTGGTTTAATGAACACAGCGTTTAGGAGTGCTTGGACCTTCATGCTCCGCTGCCTCATTAAGTGGAAAGCAAACTAATATGGGGAGCAACCTAGAGTTCACCTCTAGAGATGAGAAAGAGAGAGTGTGCGAGGAACACACAGACACATGCACACACTGACTCAGACTTTGGAGTAGGCCTTTGATGGAAAGAGCTTGAAACATGATATAAAACATAAGAGAACAATGGTTATTAGCAAGCCACACTAGCAGTCATAGCTGCAGTTTTAACAGAGGTGATAGTAGTAGTCGTTTGTTTGCAATTGTTTTTAAAAATTCCACCTTAACACAATACTGACATGCCATATGAGCCCTATTTCTGAGAGCGTAACTCCATTTAAGTTTTGCTTTTACAAGCCTGTATGTTGAGGCGGAATGAAAATAGTGAGCCATAACCATTTCAATATGAGCATTGTACTCAGACCCAATCCAAACCTATCCTTTAACCCATGGTTAGGTCAATTTCAAAAGTGTTTTCAGGTGAAATTGTTCAAGAAATTTGTTTAAAGTGTCCTCTTACACAACTTGCAAACCAATCAAAAACTAGCATTTTCAATGGGACTATTCTAGTATAATGTTGGTAATCTGAATCTGAATAGCACTGTCTTGAAAAAACTATGGTTTTAAAATACAATGCATTTAAACCTGCAAAGTACCAACCCACATACAACATTCAAAATCCACACACAGCACCCCGATTTCAGTCATGACCCAGTTTTATTCTCAAGTCTTTGGGTATAAGAGAAGCTGTGAATGAGGGAGACTTTTCAACCTGCCACCCACTTCCTCAGGTGGCTGTGCCAAAATCTGCCCACACCTTGCTATCCATCCTGCCATTTTGTCCATCCACACATCCCCTCCTCTTCCTTCCTCCTCTTCTTTCCTCATCTCCTGGTCCCCAGGGTGGCCCTGGGTGGAGATAATTCCTTCTCTGCACAGGAACAATAAAGGCCTCTGCTTAGAGCTTTATGGTCAGAGGAGCAGCTGCTTTTTTTTCCATTTCTGGGTCCATAACTGTCAGAAATGACAACGTGGGGGGTAAAGGAGCATCCTGGGCCCCTCCTCCTCATTCTATACAGGAACCATAATTCTTTTCTGCCTATTCAGCATATATCACAAACGTCTGAAAGACAACTATAAACAGATAAAATCACAGTGTATTTGATGTCTGTGTGACAGATTGGAGTCGCAGTCGGGCCATAAACATTTCTCACAAGCAGATGCCGAAGAAGGCCAAATAATTAGGTTGTTTCAGTGAACCTGAGTGGGCAAAATCTAAGAACAACAGATAACAAATTGAAGTCTAGAGAAAGAGGCAACAGGCAGATTAACTGCAGACACAAGCACAAGTTATATTCAGCTCACAACAAACGTCAAGTTAGGTGAAGCAGCACTGTATAAAGCGCCAAAAAGTCTGAATACTGAGCAGGTTGTGATGGATGAAGGGGTCAATATTAGAGCTTTCACCCAGGAGACTTGGTTTCCTGTACAGTGTGAAACTTAATGTTATATTGTTGACCTAATATTTTTAGAATTAACTGACTTATTATTTTCTTTTCTTTTTTTACAGTGTTTTTTGTCACAGGTAGGTTAGGTTGAGGCATGCGGCTTTTGGGTATGTGACAAATACTTGTATAACACATTAGCAAGAATTTTTATGTATGCAGTGTGGGCTTGCTGCACATACTCAACCATCCCATAATGCAGTGTGTCTGCTGACCAGCTAGCCCGGCTTACAGATCCCTCTTGCCCCACAGTCACACAGACCACTGCAGGCCAACACAGCAGACGACTTCAGCAACATTTCTCTATCTACTGTATCATATCTATTCTGTATTGTTTTTTTCCATTATTAGTAAAGCACTGTTTTAGGTAAACTTTATAAGATAACGTACATAGCCAGAGACAAATCATCCTCCTCCTCCTTCTGACTTGCAGTTTCCTCTTCAGCTCAGCAGCCTACTCCTCCGCCCCTAGGTACAATATATCTGTGGCTGCTATAATTGCCATGTCCATCTTTGATCCCAAGTTATTTTTACCTTAATTCTTTATTCCTTAAATCAAACATAAACCACAAACAATAGTGTTTCCTGTTTCCCCCATCTTTTTCTTTAATTTGCCTTGAAATAATACTGGGAAATTCAGCAGAAGAGGCAATGTTGATTTACATTTGTGAAAAACAATTTTCATTTAATGGTAGCTAGAACATGGATGTATAAAGGAGTAATGTTATGATCAATTCAGTTGTATGATGCAGAGAGGACATATTGCTTGAGTATATTTCAGCGTGAACAGTCTGCTGGCATACTTAGTCATTCATTTATGTGCAGTACATACTGATTGAGTATGTAGTAGGCAGTAGTGTGCGATTTCAAACACAGGGAAAGTGATGTTCTGTTTTATTTTATTCAGATAAAATCCTCAAAAACATAACTGGGTTAAAACCAGTAATTTTTTTTGGACAAATCTTATCAGAAAATTACAAAATCTTCACAAGAATCAATCAAGGGTGAATAAACACCTTAACATAAAAAGGGTCAATACAGTTTTTGATGTCAAGAATGTTATGATTGGATGAACCACACTCATTAAATATTCATGACTTAACTTCACCATCCTTGGAAACAAAATATCACTTAAGGAAGCTGTAGTCCAATGTAGTCATAGATGCTCGTTAGCTTAGAATGTAAATTGGAAAATGTTTAATGTCTACCATTTTTGGCCTACTGGCCTCTAGCAAAGTGGGTAAACTAGCTAGTTAGCCTGCTGAGCATGGGACAGCTGCATTCTTCAAAACCATTCTTCTCTGGCTTCACCCGTTTGTGGTGAGGTGTCGGCATCTGTGCTTGAATGTGCATGTGTGCAAGTGGGTAAGCATGTACGTAGGCTACATGTCTACGACAGAGTGAGAAAATGATGGAGAATGAGAGAGAGAGAGAGCTGTGAAGAAGAGAACTGAACGAGTGGGAAGTCGGGAGTGAAAAAAAAAATAGCTTGGTCTTTGGCTGTATCATCTGAAGTGTTGATAAGCGATACTGAGGGAGGTGTGAATGGTGTTAACAGGGTGCCCCAGAGAGGCTAATTGCTTAAATGGAGAGTCTAGTCATTATGGGTACCCTCAGAGTGATTAGAGAAAACAGTGAAATGATAATATACAACAAGTGATTCAGCAGACCTCATCAAACTTTTCCGAAAATACCTCAAGAGTCTGTATTGTATTGTAATGTACTGTAATGCAAATACCTGTCCGGAATCATCTGTATTAATAAGGGAACAGTGACTACACTCGCACTGTGTACAAGGGACTTTTATTTATTCTAATTTATTCATTCCTTATTTTTATTTCAAGTTCAATTTGAACCCACATTACATTGGAAACCAATGGGACTTCCCGCATATGGCTCTGACTAGTGAGGAGAGGTGAATGTTAAGGGGTTGCCCTTGACTCATCCAAAAGGAAAAGAAAAACCCTCATATTGAGGCAAAAAATAAATCTATATGTACAAATACATTTTTTGGATGAAAAATAACTCTCAGATTTTAGAAGTAACTATTTGGGCTGCTCAGTAAAGAAATGATTTATTAATATTTATATTTAATTTTAGCCATATTTTATTTCCCATTTTCAGTCAATTAACATATTCATCAACCATTGATCCATTTATCAAAATGACAGCAGAATACTTGAGAGAAAAAAAGAAGAAAAATCTAATAAAAAATAGTGATGGCGATGCAGCCTAATGTACCCGAGCAGTCTTCTATGCAGGGTCTTACCACTGCCTGCTTATACGCTTTCGTATCCCAGTGATGATCTCCATCCCTGTATCTCCTCTTTCTGCTCATTATTTTTCAGATGGAGGTCACGCAGCTCAAGGAAAGACATCTTCATTACGACTTGGCCAGAAAAGTCAGATCCCTCTCTTTGACTGTTTTGGCAGACGGAGCCCAGACAACCGGAATAGCCCTCTAATGCTACAGATGTCCTATTGATTGACTCGCTGTCAGAATCAATAAAGTTGGCTTTTCAAAACGCTTGGGCTATAGCTGAGATGTTAAGGTTGCTCCTGGATAAACAGGTAGATTTATGGGGCCAAACAGCGGAGCGCATTGCTGCATAGTAAATCTCAACCCTCAGGATGCTATAAAGGAGTGCTTGAGGAGTACTCATTAATTTTTTAAGGATGATTTCATACAATTTTTAAAATTAATACATTTTTTATAACAGGTTCAGCTGATGAAGTTAGGTATTTCACACTTGTGAACTACACTTTGAAGACAATACAGCAAACTGGTTCACAAAGTGTCAACCAAAGCTACTGTACCAAAACTGCTGAGAAAGCAATGGCCTGGCCCACAAGGGGTTAACCCCAAGCATTCATTGTTCAGCCTCAGTGGGACATGTGGCCTAATTCAGCTACCTGAAATGCCCCAACCACGACCCCAGAACTACTCACAGCCAAGGTCCCCATGTCACTGTATTCATTAATTATCAACTCCATTTTTCACTGCAAAACTGTAAACAAGATGGGGAGCTAGAGCGCGATCAGAATGAGACAGTAAGGAAAGAGGAAAAGAAGAGGAAGCATAAGAATGAATGAAAATGCTGTCAGGCAGAAGGAAAGAACTAACATGGGGGAACAGGAAGGGGAAGTGACACATCTTTTTTTGCAGGGTTTATATTTTTTCCGAGCAAGAGATGTTGCAGAGGCATCCCAGTGCCTTTCCCCCTCCTAATTATTCCAATTATCATGGCACACTATGAAAACCTGATTAATAACACAGAGGATATTGTTGTGGCAATTAGCCATATGGTGGTGGGACTCTGCTCTGTCACGATTTTGCCATTAGCATCTACTTATGTTTGTCAGAGGCGTGCAGCCATGACAAGCTCAAGTTCTGCTCACCTTGCACTCCCCACTGAGAGGCACACACTGGGGGTGGGGGGAGCTGGGTATTCCTCCTGGCTTCTCGCCTGAGTGAATTTTGTATGTGGCATCCGGTCGGACTGGGGACAAAATGTCAACCGGCGTCTGGGATGGCCCATCAACCTCTGGTGCTCCTGGGAAAGGGAGCGGAGGAGGGAGGAGACACAAAAAAACAATTATTCGTGCTTGTGTGTTATTCCAACACAAATGAAATGTACTGGTGCGTATGAGAAAGCTCTCCGTTTAATTCTTACAAACAAAAAAACATGTGCACATGCACCCACATGCACATAAACAGACACAGAGACATGCAAACACACAGCCAGTCAAATGAGTCAAGTTGACTTCAAGTCCGTCTCTAGGGTTAGCAGTTTTTACAAAGTGAGCCCCCTTGTTAAGACCTGTTGGTATTCTCCAGATGGCAATAAAAATGCATGAGGTCTGCTGGAACCGTGGAGAACAGCTCAGCCACTTAAGTAGGACAACAAAACAAAACCTCAGAGAAAAAAAACAAAAATCAGGTAGAGTGTGTGTCGCCAAGCTGATACTCCAAGGACTGAGGAGAGAGCTTCAGATGAGTGCAGCGCCTCTACGGCTGCTGGTGTGCACTTCCGAGAACTGAGGATGTGCATCTTGTTATCTATCTTATCAACTTAAGATAAGTCATCTTGGTATTTTGCGCAAGCTGCCATTTGACTGTCAAGAGTTATATTCTGTGGATGTTTGAATATCGTTTCAAAGAAGGCAAAGTGAAAATGATGAGCAGGGTGCAGTGTTACAAACTTTGCAAATGAATACGATTTGCGTCTAAACAATTTGGCCCCGGTTTGAAGAAAGTGACACCCTTAATTGAAATGACAATAAGTTTGTGCTAAACAAAAATCTTAAAACTTCTACACCACAAACTGGGTTCAGATATATACAGTTTTTGTTATGTTGAGATATTTAATTGTATTGAAAGCTTCTTGATGTAGTAAAATGGCTATTTCATTGTATTGTTACAAATATACAGTTACAGTGCTTTAACATAGAGCAAACATCTAATGTGCTTATTATACAATCAGACAAAAGAAAAGCGAAGTTATGTTGATATGATGAAGCTTGAAATCATCCCTGGGCTGTTCAGATGTTTGACCACACCTGCCATTAAAGAGTTTGTCAGCCTTTTGGTGTGTATGTATAAATAAAGGTATGTTTTCCAGTTTTCAAACATTCTTTCAAACATTTAAATGTGAATAAAAATGTTGTCTTTATTCAACTTTTGTGGCATGCAGGTAATTAGCATTACCTTACTCTTTTCCCCGATAGCCTTGCACCTACGTGATGAGCGTATAATTACTCTTCTTCAGCACAGAAAACTTTCCCAAATTTCCAAAACAGCTGACACACAAGGAACACAGGACCACACATACATTCAAAGCAGCAGTATGAGACTTCTGCACGGAAGGCAGTATATTGTTTATAATATTCTGGTCCTCCCTGTCATCATATGTCTAATTCTGAAACTTCTTAGTGGTTTTATTGAGCTAAAGCACAACCTCCCATCTATTACCTGCCTACGCAACAACAAACAGAAAGATGGAAACGAGTATCTGACAGCAGCATGGATGGCCACATTATCTCAGGGCCTTAATATCGGCTGAGGAGTGCAGCTGAAGAGGAGGGATATGGGACTTTTCATGGCCATAATTAAAACAGCAAGATAGATTCAGTAATTGAATGAAAAATCAGGATCTGAGCAACATCTGTGCCAACCACATAAATCATTTCAACGAGAGGCTTGAATGCCATAAAACCCGTGTGACTAGGAGTCAGAGAGCCTGTCCCGTGCATCTCAGGGCGGCACGGATGACAAGATAACAGACACTAGACCTGCCACTTTAATTCAATATTTTACATAAACTGGTGGAATAAACTATGCTGAGCACATGACCAGAATGTCACTATACAGGGCTTCAAAACCTGAGATGAGGAGATTCAATAATATAAGGAGAAATTCATTGTAAATTCTGTAATAATTTTCAAACGGTGCTAAAATGACACACATGATTAAAACCAGGACCTCACGTACGCTGGCGCACAGAGGGAACAAGACAAATGATCAACTGCGAGACTTCCTGTCCAATCCCTAGCAGAAATTCTTCACTGAGCCAAAGTATAAACAGGGCCACGTACGCTGCTTTCGCCACAGCCACATCACAAATAAATGTAAAGGTCAATGTATCGTCTGCGTTTCCTGACTTGCAGGTGCGACATGATACCAATGATCACAACATGCACCGCAAACCGTCAAATATGAGTGAATGATGCAAGTATTGATTGAGGAAAAGTTTCAAACCGGCATTTATAAGCCATCACGTTTTTGTACTATGGGACAGGGCTGTAGCTTGAAATCAACACGACTCACAAGCCAGTGTGGCAATTCATATTTTTTCTCTTTGATTTGAGTAAATTCTCAAAGTCAGGATTAAATACAATACAATACAAGTGTGCTCTGCCATTAACAAGACCAACAATTTTGCTTTATGCTATAAAATGATTTGCCACATACCAACAGTGGCGCAAAGTAACTCAATAACTGCACTTAAGTACAGTTGAGGTGCATGTTCTGTACCTGGGTATTTCCATTAACTTTATAACTTTAGTTACTTTACAGATTCATCAATCACTAATACAAACTTTTATTGCATAAATTATGATATATTGTTGTCGGTAAAGATAAGATTTTATTAATTTAAGCTACCATCAGTAAAAGTAAATACATTTAGCGACAACATTCAAGTTCTGTACAACTTAAAGCCTACATAATTAAAATCCAGTAATATAATATATATATATATATATATTGTATTATTCTGAAATGTACAGGGTAAGTGATATCATTGTACATCGTGTGATGCTAATACTTTTGTACTTCTAGAAGAGAAGAAGCTTTTGTGTCGAGTATCTAAGTTATGCAAAAACTTATAAACAAAATTTGAAATCTGTTGCATGAGATTTTCTGGAAAAGGGTTGTCTTTACATTTCTGCTTCATCTGCGGTACTAGATGTACTGACAGCATAACAGCAGTCCCAGTTATAGAGGCACTACTCTGAGTAAACAAACAAACAAAAAACATTAAGCTTTGTGAAGGTAGGAATTAATGCAGGGTGTTTTTATTAAACTGTAAAAAAATATATATATATATAGACTGCATTAACGTGAGTTTTAGCTTGGTGTAACGTTACCTAATCAACTGATACAGACACTATAGACGCACAACCACATAAGACAATTAGCATAATCAAAGATAGTCGTTTAAAATTAAGTGAACCGTCAAGCTAACATACCTCTCCGTCCATCAGATAGCTTTTACAAATCTTAAGACGTTGCAATCGTCGTTGTGACGGCGTGTTTATCCTGCGATGTGTTGTCATCAAGTTTCAGCTCAAAATGTTAGCAACAATAGTTAACTTCAGGTAAAGTTAGCTAGCTGTAACGTTAGCTGTCTAGCTTGGTTTCCCAGGTGAAAATGTAGTGTCCTATCTATCTTTTACACACTACAAACGTTTTGTCCACCTGTCAGGTTTTCAATTTGACAAGCCACACTATCGCCATATGTGGATTTCAGGTGTGCGGGAGCATTGCTGGGCTCCTGCGCGTTTCTCTGTCCACCATGTTTAGAATCTGCGCCATTTATCTTTACTTCCGGTATGGGGACCCCAGAAAAAAAAAAAAGCCGAAATTTAAAGTTGTTTTCTTTTCTTTCTTTTTTTATTTGTGAAAAAATAATTACTACAAAAGCCAAGAGTTTTAAAATCTATAAAAAATCACATAATTTAAATCAATGTATTTCATATTGATTATTACTGAAGGCTGGGTGATCAAATGCTTTTATTTATTTATTTATTTATTTATTTTTTAGCAAAATCATTCAGCTGAGTCAGCGCTTTTTATTATCAGTGCATCAATGCCATCAGTGTTCTATTCAGAATATTCTTCAATATTGATTTTTTTTGTGACAAATATTTAGATTTTCATATTGCCAATAGGTGGCAGAGGTGTGGCTTTTAAAGAGGTAGCCTATGCGTGCGGCCGACAACACGGTGCCTGACAACACAATAAGAAATGAGCTGGGTTTGGTTTGAATTAGGCACCAAACTACTCGGTTAGGTTTAGGCACAAATTTACAAAAGCAAAAATGATCTTTAGAAAAACATATCGTCATTTACATCAGTCAAATTAAGTACATAACTACAAGTAATCAAAGGAAGTGTAAACCTATCGCAGGCCTTTAACTTGAGAGGGGTTTGCTCCCTGTGTTGAGCAAAATTATTTTAAAACAAAATGAGATATGTTTTTCCGCCATTCTTACATATCCCGCCATTGTCAGAGGAAACAGAAATACAAATCTCACGATTCTTATACATTTTCATATTCATCATATTACCCTTACAAAACCAGTGCTGGCACTAACTACAGGTTTACTGTGTTTATTCTACAACACATGGAACGCTGTTTCTTTTCTTTTTTTTGCTGCTGCTGTTTATTAATCAAAGGCCACATGGAGGACTTTGCTCTTGAAGCACTTACTCAAGATGTTCATCTTCAATTTGCAATGTAAAAAAAAAGGAATAAATCTCCATAATCCTTTAATCATCATTAGAAAGCACTAGTCTAAGAAACCCTGTATGTCGGATACATTTTCATGAGTTAATACAACATTGGTCACCATGGAAAAAGTTTCATAACATTAAAATTGTCATGTTTTAAAGACGTAATTAAAAGCTGCAAGTAATCCTTGACAATGTAACTATAATCCAATTACACATTGTTTTTCCAATAGAATCTGGGCTGATTATACTTGGTATTTTTTTGTAATCTGACTACATGATCCGAATTGCATCTTATCTTTTACTACCCAACCCGGTTTATACTTTGGATGTGTTTTGAAGCAGTTTCTGTGTGAAGTAATAAAACTAAGTTATTGACCAAACAGTAAACAGAAAAAATATTGAAACCAAACCGTTACACTAACCGTGGTCTGTTATATAGTACCTGATCTGTTATTACTGTGTAGAGATTAGCCTGGGCTGACATTAGATTCCTGGCCTGAATTATTGTTCCAGTCTGACTCTATTCTTGCAGATCTGCAGATCTTTCCAGGTCAAAAAAAAAAAAAAAAAGCAAGCTAGGTGGGAATTAGTTTTCTCAAAATGACTTGTGACTTTAATAGTAGACCATAATGTGCTTTATTTTCATGCTAACATCCATTTTGTAGGAGTAGTGTAGGTGTCAATATTTTCAAATGGTGCATATCTCATTTTGGGATCGTTCTCTTCCATCTGGGATTTGTGGCTGACTCAGACTTAAATCTGAGAACTTCCGCCCCACGCTAATCTCATTTTTTTCATTAGTGTCTGGAATTTCATATATATCCTTATTTTCATTCTGCTGTCCCACCTGGCCACAAAGAAAGTTCCTAAACCACAGTTTTCTTGAGTTAAACCGTAAATGTATTATCTAAAGTGGGAGAAAACCCACTTATCCCAGTGTTGCAGAAGTGAGTGGCTTCAAAAGCAGTCCCTTGACGTTTTAGAGACGATTTCACCTGAGACAAAGTGCAGTCTTCATTAATAAAATATCCCTCACTGCCCAGAGCGATGTAGGACTCATTTAAAGTCCTCCTTCAACTCAACAGGGACATTACTCACAGGGATAAACCTATGGTGACTAGAGACACTGGGATTTTTAAGGGTTTTACTACAAAATTAAATAGTGTAAAAAAAACAAAACACCTACTCTAACAAAATGATTTATTGTCATTTTGAGTTAATGAAAGCTACATGAGTTTGTCTCAAACTCAGCTATAATTTTCCTTTTTTCCTGCTGTGACATGTTTCTGCAGATATCGTGTAGCTCTCTGCAATCAAGACCTCAGTCACACATACTAATACACTTGAAAGGCATTTTCTCTGGGTAGACATGTTCCCTTCTCTAATTATTCAATAATCTAATGACACAATTGGTCATGGTGAGCAACACCACGTGCTGACACCAGATGGTGGCTTCTGCGATGAAACCCCTCACACACCCTCTGTGCATCCTCATTTCGGTTCAAGTCAGAGTGAGGCCTCGTCTGTGCTCTTCAACTTGCCAAAGACGATTTGAGGAATTCATCTCTGAAATTCTGTGTTCATTTTGGAATCAAAAACTACCACCTTAATGTTATAGCCTGCAGAATTGCAGACAGAACACACATGAGCAAACTGTCTTATTTTGTCTACTGTCATTGTCTCGAGAGTAATTTGTTTTAGCTTTTGCGCAATCAATCATTTTGAAGCAGCAGGTGCACTTCACGTCGACCCTTGTTTCGGAGGAAAACTTGTAGATTTGTAGATGTAAAGGCTGGTTTCAGGCCTTACAACATTCACTGACTGTTCCATCTGCAGCTTCAGGGACCGGGTGATGTGATGACCTTGATCTGAGGCAGCCTGCGGGCTGCTCCAGGGCAGAGGGACAGAATGCCAGGACAGGTTTGTGCAAGATGCTGTGAATACAGGAATGTGTCTGTGTGTGGGTGTGTGTGTGTGTGTGTGTGTGTGTGTGTGTGCCAAGGGGAAGGTAGATATCAATAACCTGTGCTGCATTTACTTTTACTTGCTCATGTCACCTCCTTGTGGGCCTGCCTTCGTGTTATTTTTACAGATAAATTTCGCACCTTTAAACGATAGTGCCTGCAAATGGCATGAGGACTTGATGAATTACATGAACTACGAAACCCACAAATCCTACAATGTGGCATCAACTGCACACAAAACGTGCTTATTAACAGATCAATGGTCCCCGGTTCCATTTTTTGTATTTTAATGTACACAGTATGCACTAATATTAAGATTTAAGAAATAAACATTGTTTTTAAATTTATATAAAGCGGACATTGTAAATGCAAAACGTGCATTATCATTTGTTAATTGAACTGTGAGCTTTCTCGGTTTATTTATCGATTTATTTTCTTTTTGCAGGTCTCAGAGGTTCTTCCATTTCTGTTGCAAATCTGTTTTTTACTTGTTTTTTTTTGTTTGTTTTTTTACTGCATATTGGGTACTGACTTTGTTCAGTGTACTAAATTTTGTCAATATTATAATGTTAACTGACTACTCAAAACAAGGACACAGCTAGTGATTGTAGGATGCTAAATCAAAAGAGGAAGCAATCTATTATCTATATATCCTCCTTTCTCAGGGGGAGCACTCAATCACTGCAGTTCAGCTGCAAGTAAGGAATGTACATAGTCCGAATAGGTTCATTTAGTCTACACTTGATATATAGATTACTTTTTCTTATGTAAAGAATAGTGTAGTTAACTTTTCGTAGAGGCACTACTTTTACATTCTTGGTCATAAGTAGTTTCATCATGCCCAAAAGCATAGAACTAAGTGTGGACCTCAGAAAGAAGATGGTGGAGGGGGATGGCTATACTGCCATTTCCAAGCGTTTCAAAGTGTCTAGAACAGTTGTATGTTGCGTCATCACAAACCACAAGCAGACACGTTCTGTTATAAACAAACCTGAGCGTGGGCCCAAGGACAAACTATCAAAGACCTTCGAGAGGAAAATCGTCAGACGAGACGTCAACAACAACCCCCGGATCCCTGCAAAGATGATGGTTACTGAGCTGGCTAATAATTTGTGACCTTAACTGTACATACGTCATGTAACTTATGATACTTAGATGATGTAAGTTAAATACATTACCTAAGTTAATATACGGATGTACAATCAGTCAAGTGAAATTTTTTTTTTAAAAGGGTCAATATTAACTTTCTGTTTCATACGCGACACAAGCGTCCTCTCCAAGCCTGTCTCCTCGTTTCACATGGGACACATTCGTAACGAGGACGCCATTAAATGACATGTGAAAAGCCAAAAATGGGTTCTGACAGGCGAAATGACTTAAGACATTGGCGTGTTCCTAATTGCATTTATATAGTTAAACAAAAGTTTTTGTGTGCCAAGATCTCTGCTTCCATCTAAATACAATGAAGGTGAATGGATTTTCTTTTGCGGTGGTCAAAGCATTTAAAAATGTTCGTATTCTCGTACTTTGGATAACCCAAAGACCTTCCTGTTAACAGTTTTCGTTGGAAGAGAAAACAAATTGGGAGGCAGGTTAATGTAAAATCTTTGCACATGAAACCAAAACCATTTGCGTAGCTACACTATGGGAGAAACTTATGCCTCATTTGATTTGGGTGAACTCTTCAAATAGAGCATTTCATTCGTTATCTTGGCAAAACTGATATTAAAAACCTGTTTTAGACTTACTTTAATAAATTGTCTTTGGATTTCACTCCAAACTTATTAATACACTGCTTTTTCCAAAACAGGCTCATCACAAAATGTTTTGCGTTCCAACGAAGGACATAAACGCAGATAAAAACAAAAGCTGAAGCACTACGACACGCTCGATCATCAGCATTAATTGGATAGTGAGGGAGGATAGGAAACTTTGTTGCCATAAAAATCAAAATAAATAATTGCTAGGTGAAACTGCGGGAGAATGCATTCTCGATCTGGTTGATCATAAATCCTGAAATAATGACGTGCTTCCCCATAAATGACTAAACAAGGGGCCATTAAGGCATGCATGACTTCTCCTGATGTCTGTGTAGCAGATGTTAATAATTTTTCCATAATGGAGAAGGAGAGAGGGAAGGGGGAAACTGCTCTGTTCGATCATATCAAAGAAAATGTCAAATAAGGGTCAGCAGTGTAAACAAAGGTGGAAGTGAACCCTAAGGTATAAAGAGTAGAGAAAACATTCTAACATTTATGCATTCAACTCGAGCATTGTTGAAGTTAAATTAAACCACAGCATTGCTTTTTTGTTGTTGTTGCTTGTTTTGGGGGGGGGTGGGTTTATTTAAAGATTAAAAAAACAAAAAAACATTTCGTTGGCAGTTAGACGTGAGTGAGGTGACTTAACAGCTCAAACCAGACGTAGATGTTATCAGTCCCCACAGTGTATCTTTACATCTCCTGTGTTCTCTTCGGTGTGCCGGCTTCTCCTTGTTGTTTTCAGATCTTAATGGGAGATATTTCCACGTTTGGGTCCGATGTGACGATGCAGCTGATCAGCCCCAAACGTGGGCTCCTTATCGCGCAGAGATTGGTTCCACCTGCGGTAACACACGAGATTATCAGTCTATTAGATTCATACCGGCGTATGGCACCAATCACATTAATGCTGATCTTGATTCACCCTACCTAAAATGTATTATTTCTTAAGGCGTCACTGTGATCGTATCAGCCAGACTGTCAGATAGCAACCTATCCGCTCATAAAAAAATATCTGTCTCCTCTTTTGTGATCTGGCATTATCTTTTCCATTGTCTTAATGAAGCACTTTGTCACTCTTTGTTTCTTGTCGTTAACAAAGTGTCTTATTCCAAGCTGCACTGTATAATTGGACACAAGAAGTAAAATCAGAATGCAGAAATACAGAAACGACTCCAGACATTATCACTGCTATATTAATCAGTGCAATATTGTTGTCTTGAATGTTATGCTTTGTTTATATTGCTTTTCACTCTGACATTTTATGATTGCTGTTGTAATTAGAGCAGGTAGATTATTGGAGCATGTTATGAGACTTGCTGCTTTATCACCTGATATAAATCCAGAATATTTATCTGGCTTCTGTGTTGAACAAGAGTAGTTTTCATTGACAAAGAAAATAAAATTTTAAAAAAAACTTCAAACTAAAGTACTTTGTATTACTAAAACCTTTTATTTTGCCACTGATGGTTAAGAAACACTAAAACAATGTCTTTTTGTAATCTAAAACTCTGAAGGAAAATCAGTGAGTCAAAGCTATAGAAAGATTAAATGTCATATGATATTTCTTTCATTAAATGAATTCTCAGAAATT
Organism: Hollardia meadi; assembly: GCA_037974645.1. NCBI lineage: Eukaryota > Metazoa > Chordata > Actinopteri > Tetraodontiformes > Triacanthodidae > Hollardia > Hollardia meadi. The sequence goes on along the minus strand of JBBPCS010000855.1, from coordinate 2,625,373 downwards.
CAGCAACTGACACAACCTTGAAACTTCTCCTGGGCTCTGTTGAAATGACAGGCGAGACAATTTCACAAGTAACAGTAAACCTACTGTATATACTATGTGCTTTATGTTGCCTCTGTTTGGCAGGTTTTTGTTTTGAAGCCCAGTCAAGAAAATAAAAACTGAGAGTAAAAAACAACAACATAACACCTGGCATCTCAACTAAACCTATTAATGACTTTGATTCATTATCTTGGAATTACAGATGAAAAAGACAGTAAGTTCCACCCTTGTTTTCTTTTAAGTGCATCATTCACTGGTATACACCATGCATTTATTTTGAAGAAAGCTTTCATCAGTATGTCCTTCCCCCTAAATCAAGCTCCTTGGTCTATTTAACCTTCAACCCACAAGACGAATAAAGCTTTTTAACTTACATTATCAATTTAAAAACAAACAAACAAACATTTTAAGGTGTTACACAATGTCATTCTAAAGCTGAGCTGCCCTGACCTTGATCTACAAAATGTGATATCTTTCTGAATCTTCATTTCCATTCAAATGTCTTTGTTTTTGATGACTAAAGTCTAATTAAATAATTGGCACCATTCCACTTTTCTGCTTCAAAATGCTGTGTGTATGCTGTGAATCACTTAAATCTGCAGTGCAGAACATCTGTGTCCCTCTTCTGGCAGTGGGAGTAATTACACAAACACTGACGACATCCTTATGACGCCGTAGGCTCCAACATACTTCTAGTTGCTGTGGCCTGTAGCCCATACTGAAGACTATTCTATAGTTTCTGCCCTGTTTTGCTCTCGAAAACCAATCTTTGCAAAAAACGCATCGCTACCGAGGAGCCTGCGCTGTAAATTCGCCAAAGACACCGGCTTCAAAACTTCGGTAAATTGCGAAATACAGAGAGATTTATCTGGCGAAATCTTGTGTGAACTTTGCTGTCAAGGGCTTGAAGGTAACACACATTGATTGATTGATTTTTTTTAAAGTCCCGCACTCCAGGTTTAATGTGTCCCTGCCCACCTCGTGAGACTACTTCATGGTACCGTGCAACGCATTCATCCCAAGTCATCAGATACTGACGATTTGTCATGTACCAGACGCACTAGGTACCCTTTCTGTCTGTGGCCGACTCACTAAGCCTTCCTTTTAGTGTCACTGGTCGACACACAAAGGCTCAAGCACCGCAAGTCTTATCCTGACGCACAAGGTCTACATTACTCTGGTTTAGTTTAGACACAAAAAACACATTGCAAGGTTTAGGAAAAGACCGGAGACGTTTGGTTAAGTTTAGGCTAAAAAAAAGATGTTTAGGTTTAGGATAAGATCGGAGTTGCAGACGGGATGTGAACTCCACTCTCCTGGGTGAGGGTCGTGTGTGTGACCCTCCACTCAACCCCAACCTCTACCCCTCTTGGCACTTTCTCACTTTGTAAACTACATCATGGTACGTCTTTCAAGTTGTCTGACACTGACGCGGACGGCTTTACATTGCAGGTACATTAAAACCTGACGCCAAAGGTACCTTGTGCGTCTGGATGAGATGCGAAGGGCCGTGACAGATTGTCGATATCTGACCAGCTGGGGATGAGAACAGGTTGTACGGTGCTACACTACAGGATACCCACATATTTAGTTAAATATGCTGGTTGTGGGTTGCTAAACCAACTGACAAGTCTAACCCTAGCTTGCTGGCTTTCTTACTTACTTTGTTATGCATTCATATCAGTATGTGACTTGCTTTAATGTATATTGGGGTGCTACCCAAACTAAAATTTTCAACTGTAACCTGCCTTAAGCATATGAGACTGAGGAAAAACAATGCACAATGCATTGTTCCCCTTTTAAAGGTAAAGGTGACTAAAAGCTGGTTTAGGATGTGCAATCAAGATGACTGTAAGTAGGTCAACCATAAGTTTTACTTAGAAAAGGCTAAAATAAAATATGCCACTCAGGTGCTACCAAATCCTCCCAACCAACATTAAACCTGTCTCTAAAGCATGATTTCAAACTTGTACTTATCACAAACTTATTATACCGAAAGAGATACCAATTTTACATTTAGCATTGAAAGTGAAGTCAAATCAGTTAGCACAAATAGAGAATAGAGGCAACAATCAAGGCAAAATTGTTTGTTTCAAAATGTCTTTGTTTGCCCAAAACTTATTTTTTTATTTATTTATCATTATATCCAAAATACGTTGTAGTTTGCCAAAAGAGAAGCTAAAGTGAAACATTAATAATATGCTATGTCTGCCTGTTTCACAGCTGTAGCAACAAAAGTCGTGAATACAGTTAAAAAGTACTAAAATTAGGTGGCCATGGCTTTCAGTGCCAAGAAAAAACCACCATAGAATCGTAAGTGAATGCAACGACCTTGAGAAGCTCCTGAGAACCTCAGGAAGTTCTTCCCACAGAGATTTGGCTGCACTGCTGCTGGATATCAGACTGTGTATTAGACACTGATCTGTTTAATTACAGTCTGAAGCACACGCCATCTGTAAGAGCACCTCATCGCCTCTCTGCACTATCCAAACGACTTAAAGAATCCAGAGATATTGTACTCCAAGGACGTGCTTAATTGAGTTCTGAGCGCAAAGTGCACTGCAGCATTCTTCGACTTTAGTGATGTAAGCTTGGCCGAGCAGGCAGTTTCGAGTGCTTTGTGGTAATATGAATTGATCAGAAATTGCTTGTGGTTGTTAATTACATGCAAAACAGGGTTCGGAACAAAGCGTGATTACAGATTTACTTAACTCCACCATAAAAAATCAACTTGTCCGACACAGTGGGCCAGAGTGAAGAAGGTAAAAAATAACCCCAAACATATAGCGATATTGTTTCAGGAGGCATGAAAACAGACGTTTAGCAAATGGATTTGGAAGGAGTGGGTTGAGGCGAGAGGGCTAAATCTGTCTGGTTCATTTGTGACGGACTTGGCGTGTAGCTGTGACTTGAGCTTGGATAAAGAAAAGACACTTGCAGCAGAATTCTGCCAGTCTTTGGTTCTCTGTGTTCGGCATCCCCCCTTCGCTGCCACCACCACCACCACCGTCACTCCATCACACACTCCCACACACCCCCTTACCTTCCAACATACTGCCGAACCTGGTCCTCCGCAGTCACCCATTAATCCCTGCATGTCGGATCCCAGCCAGGTAATTACTGTTTAAAAATATTTCATCCCATTCTTTCCCCCTAAAAAAAGAGACAAATGGAAACAAAGGGAACACAGTTCTGAACAACGACAAAGAGGTGCTTTAAATGCATTCTCTTTTCTCTGGTGGAAACGGTGGCTTTGTTTGCACACAGTACAAGGTGTCTGAAACCAAATCTGCAGCTATTTCATATTTAAATGCAGCTGTCACGCTCTAGTTTTACACCCGGTTTGGAAAGTTGGTAATGCTCCTTCTTTCAGAGGGGGAAAAAAACAGGCTTCTGTTTGTGGTGCAATAAAACCGGCTTGTTGGTTTCCAGCCAGGCAACTTTCAAACTAAATAATTTGAATAGGGATGTCATTATAGAATACCGACTCAGACAGTTGAACATTTGCAGACCATAAACTTTTCGTTTCCTCATACGGACAGTTACATAAAGACTTTTTTTCATTTTATCAGATCACATTGAAAACTGATTTCAGAACTTTAAACTTCTGACCCTTTTACGACCTCACAGCCACCGAGTCCTCATTCAAGCAATGATCTAACTGTTTGTTGAGGATAAATGAATCTGACATGGGATAATATAACAGACATGGCTAACAAGCTGATCATACAGTGGGGAGGTCTGTATCCGCTGAAGATGATATTTCATATGATCTGATGAGGGTAATCTACAGCATGTGACCTATCATCCAACAAGGCTCTGCTGTGTTTGAATCATGAGACCATTTTACAGCAAATGCTAAGTGAAATACATTTACATAAGGCATGTCCAAATTTATATTTTTACTTTTTTTGCATGAGGTCACAACTAAAAGTGTTTAAAAAATGTTTAAAGTTTAAAGCTCTATTAAAGCAGGTTTTCTTTGTAATTATAGTATTTATCACCACATCCTCATCCCAGCTTGTCACATACTGACGTTTTGTCACGTGCAAGTTACCCGTTGGCGTGGCCGGCCAACGTGCTAAGCCTTCCCTTTGGCGTCTCTAGCTGACGTGGCGCACAAGGTCTACATTACTTTGGTTAGGTTTAGGCACAAAACCTACTTGGTTATGTTTAGGAAATGACTGGTGACGCTTGATTTCATATGGGACTCCCGGGTGAGAGTCGTTGTGTGTGACCCTCCACCCAAGCCCGACCTCCACCCCTCTTGGCGTTTTCTCGCTTTGAAAAGTACGTCGCGCTACTTCATCTGTTCAAGTCGTGTGATTCTGACGTGGATGGCTGTACATTGCCGGTGCATTAAACCCTTGTGTGTCTGTGCTTGACGCCAAAGGGTAGCTTGTGTGTCTGGATGGGACGCGAAGGACCGTGACAAAACGTTGATATCTGACGAGCTGGGCATGAGAACGGGCTGTATTTTTTAAATTTCTGATGGTAAAAGTTTTTGTTAGTCAGTTTTGTTTGAAAAATTAGACAATTGACTGTTTGCTTAGCATTGTCCCTTTATTACTGTTGCTACTGTCAAGCTTTACATTCTCACGGAACATATATGCAGTTCACAATGATAACTTGGGTCCGGCATGTGGAGAACTCCAAAGCTCATAAGTCAAGTTTGGCAGTTACTGAACTAATGTACAATCACTGTTTGGGGGAGGTTTTTTTTTTTAGTGTTCCACTGTTTGCTGGTTTAGTGATAAGGTTAAAACAGCAACTTTTGTTTCTGTTTATTTTTTACTTTACTTTTGCTTTACAGGTTAATAGACTGGAAATATGTCAAAATGACATGACAATGACAATTTGAGATTTTTCTTTTTTCTAAACATTTTTTTAAAAGAACAGGATTTCCTACACCTCAATAATATATGGCAACAAAGCAACACATCTCACTACTTCACTACTTCATTATTCACACCTGTCCACCACATATTGCATTTTTCAATTAATAAAGTGTAATGCCACTTTTCAACCCGCAACTAGTGAACTTGATGCTTTAATAATGTGTGAGGTGACTGTGTCAAATTACTTGTTCTGTCACACTGAGAATGAAAATGTTCATGTTGTGACATTATGTCCCTAAGAATAGAGAAAAGAGGTGGTGGTGAGGGGGGGGGGGGGGGGGTGAGAAATAAATACGCTGGCAGTGGCAGGAGATGTAGTTAATATGCAGCTTGGTGGGTGTAGTGAAGGATAGGGGGCTTGAAATGTATCCACCCTTCTGTCATCGTATGAACCTGCAAACACGACAGCATGTTAATGCCTGTGTTTTATTTGGCGCATCTCGTTTGTCTCTTTAGGTTCCAGAGAAAGATAAATATTTTCTTCTTAGCTGCCTTTCCAAATAGTCAAATCTGCAGAATTTTAGTTTTTTTTTAAAAAAAACCTGCTCGCTCTCCAGGACTATGACATTCTTGATATGGAGATTGGATGTGTGTAGGGTTACACAACTGGCAAAACAACCAGGTAAAGGTAAAAGTTAAATCTAAATTGAATCCAAAGGTTCACCCCACCACTAAAGATTGGAAACAGCTGTCAAAATGGGAAAGAAAAAAAAGAAAAGAAAAAAAAAACTGCCAAATTCATGGATTCATGGTATTTTAATACAAAGATGAACAATTAAAAATTACTAAATCAAAGTTGGGAATGTTTTCTTTAGTCCATTTTGGAAAAATCCTGAGATGCCCATGTTGCAAACAAAAATCTATTTAACCAACGCCCAAACTTTTTCCCTTGGCCACAACTGAAACTTAATGGTAGGTCACGGGCCAAAAGCAAGCACCTACTGTATTGTGTTGTTAACTAGGATACAAAAATTCCCCTTGATTGACTTCTGCACAAAAGTGTGCTCAGAATATGAAAACAAAAATTAATAATTGTGGATCCTACATATTTAAAGAACACTTTTTTGAAACAGAGCTAGCTGGTTAGCATGCTAACTTCAGTGGATATCTCTGCAACACAATAGACATAGACATCTTTGACATAACATCAACACTGCTATTTGTTTACATTCTGTTGATGTGTTGTTGTTTTTTTTAACTAAAATAATAACATACATCTTATTGCACCTTTAAGGATTAATCAAAATAAAATTACAGGACCAGACATTAAATAAAAAAATCCAAGACAGGGATTTAAATTTTGAATTGTTTGATTTTAGGGCAGCCATGTACTTCTTATTAGACTTTACAGAGGACAGAATATTGTTTGCTGTGAATTAATGGACAGTATAGCAGGGTATCCCAACTGTTGGCTGAATTGTTTTTTTTATAAAGTAAAACATAAAAAAGTAAACTTTTCGATGTACAACAGAAACTCAAAAGTGTTCATGAATCCAAGGCTCATAAGATACGAGTATTTTCAACACATGCAGGACTATTTAAGCCTTCAAGTAAAAACATGAGTGTAATTAATGTAGTTTGCATACAGTTTCTGGTCATTTCTTTTCTTCACAGGTGTAATCTAAAAACAAAACAGGCTGGATATAATTAGGCAGTGAACATGGACAAAAGAGACGTCTTGTGGCATATGGTAGGGTCATATGGAGAAGAAAAATCTTGTCAAACAGCAGCAGAAATCTATTAACTTGCATACATATGGATTTATGACAACAACTGGCATAAGGATTCATGAATAAGTTACAGACGGATGTTCATATATAAGCATCAATTGTTAATTGAAGAAGCTGTCACACTCCCTGGGGCTGTCAACATAGTTTTATAAGCGTTGAAACTCAGCTTTATCAAATTAATGGTCTATTCAGTGCTGCCTGATTCTCCTGTAATCCATCTTTTGTGCTTTCTGCTGTGAAAAAAATACCAAAATTTTGTTCACTGGAAGAGGAAGCTAGCTTTTTTTTTTCAACTTATATTTTCCCAGCAAAGATGCACTTCACATGCTAGCTCAGGTGATTTCCCCCGGACCCCAAGACACCGGAAGATGACGACCTCTGTTGCATTTTTCATGTCTAGTCTCTGTAAAGAGTGACGGTGGAGTCAGCAAGAAAAGGTTGTGCCAAGGAGCTCAGGTGTGCTGACAGGTAGATCTCTGCAGGCCATATGGGGCTCACTGGGGAAATCATGAGCCGCCCTCTTCTCACGGAATAAACGCTTTTATCACACAGAGGAAGAAGAATAAAAAAACCTGCTGTACACAGACGAGACCTGTGTTGTAGAGGAAGTATGTTGATGGGGACAATAAAGCAAACTATCTGGGGTTCTTGCTGCACAACTTAAGCTTTCTATACGAAGATTATTGTTGTCCTGATCCTTGTTTAAATTCCTTATTACCTCTATGTAATATTTATATTCTCTGTAATGACACTATGATATGTCTTCAGTTGAAAGTTGTTCATCATGCATCGTATACATCTCGCGGCCGACGCTACGCAAGTATGGGGGCTATCGGACTATCGCCACTAGAGGTACAAAGTGGTATTATGAGACAGTATGGGCTGGGGCTAGCTGGTTAGCACGCTAACTTCAGTAGATATCTCTGCAACGGAATATATCTACGTCTTTAACATAGCATCAACACTGTGGTTTCTTCTCAGCCTTACACATTGCATCTTTAAGTGCAGTCAGATCAGGTTTCGCTCCCCATTCATTTCTGTGAGAAGGGTACGAAACGGATCGGTCACTGGTCACGGTTTGACCCGCCTCATTTTCTTTGTGCAAAGTTTACTCTGATTTTCTTTTGACCTTCAAAAGTTGTGAGCCAATTTGAGGGACAGGGTGAAACCGACTCCCTCGGGAAGCACTGATTATATATAAACCTGCACAACGAAATTAAACAAGCACCTTGTGGAGGAGAGATGACGCTTAGCTGCAGTGAGTGCAAAGACAATGATTTCGGTTAGTGTCAATTAAGGGCTTGATTAAAGGGCAGTATAATTTACAACCCGTGGAATGATGTTAGCTTGCTAGCCATGTTAGCTCACATGTTAGCATGTGGTTTCCTGTCTTGCCTGCGTTTCACCGCAGCACTTAAGTAAATTTTGCCTCATTGTATCCACACTGATCGTTCCTTTAGCGTCTCTCTCCTGTCCCCCATCCTAAGCGACTCTTCCTGCATTTTTACAGAATCACGCACATAAAAATACTTTTTCTAGGGAATTTTTTGCAATCAATAGAATTTAAAAGTTAATTATAATGTCCAATAATATACCATTGCTATTTCAGGTGTCTAATTCTAAACCTATTTTATTCAGCTGTTTGCCAACATGGGATGGTTTTGTTGCAGTATGGTTTACCACTGGGAAACACTGGCAGCAAGGCTAACTCGCTGTGCTAATACATCCATGTTCTATCTACATTTACTTTCAGTTGTTTTCTATGATATACTGTACTGTAACTTGGATGCTAAACTGAATTAGCTACAGTAATTTTAAAAAAAAAAAAAAAGTTTATTGATACAAAATTATCAGTCGTGTGAGTTATGAATTCAAATTGGCAAAAACTGCGAGTCATTTGTTTAATTAATTAGGTATACATACTGGTTTGTGATTTTTTTTTTTCAAGCATTAGAGCCCACAATATGTTACTGCCACTCAGTTCAACTAAAGAGACGGCAAAGCATTTTTTTAAATCAATAAACAGAATGAATTTAAGTGATATTAGTAAACCACATTTAGTTTTTATACACTATTGAAAGATTTTGTTTTAATGTTTTAACTTTTTGAAACATCTGCACTTTCTATTTTGGTGTTAATAAATCAGTCCTGCATATAAGCAGGATTTATGACTAAGTAAACACACAGAAAGGAACACACTTGTTACACCTTTTTTCTTTTACTGAACTGTTCAGTTTTACTGATACCATGCTGCTGTATAAATGTGAGAATGACAGATTGTAGACAGTATTCTATAAGTTTTAAATTGAATATTTGCCTCGTCATCCCTGAGAATAAGCAACATGAAAATTCATCTCTATTAGAAGCTCAGTTTGAAAAGAGTCTGGTACAAACACTGGCCAAATCAGAGGATAGCAGCAAAAAACAGAGTGATAGATGCGCGTTTGAACTTGGTAATTGGTTGGGCACTCGGTAGGCAATACAACAGAGGACCTACGGAGTGTGGTGTGTGTTTCCCAGCCCCACTGTGCAGCCTCATAGAGTACAAAGGCAGGGAATGAACTTCAGAGGGTTTTAATGCCTGAAGAGAAGAATATGGACATTAAATTATCAGGGGGAAACAGCAGGGTGTGAAAAAACAGCCTTCTAAAGCCTGCGAACGCAAACGTACATACAGGCTGCTTCTGACACGGAAACCTGGCCAAATTCACAGGCTCCTTTATTCTGGGCTTCACACTGATACTCTCGCTGTTTGTGTGTCTGCGTATGTGTGTGTGTGTGTGTACATGAATATACTGTACGTACACACATGCTTTACTTTGTTAATTAGACTTTAAAGCAATAAGCTACCATAACACACATGCACGCATCCTTTTCTAGCATTGAAAATGGCAATATTTGTAAATATGTACCATACTTAAAAAAAAAAAAAGAAGCTAGACTTACAGTAAATCTGTTATAAAAAAACAACAACACTGAAACATTTACTGCATCCAAGAGATTAACCGTGTGGACATTTTGAGCTTTACATGAGTAAATAAATGTATTTTATTGCAGTTTGCAATTTTGCATCATAAAATGTGGCCCTTAACCAAAACAACCCCCCCTCATTAGACGCGATATTGGCACAAACACTGTTTGTTATCAGGTTTTGCCCCTTGATAGCATTATGTGTCTTTTTTTTTCTATCATTGTTGCGTGAAAGCAACACTGTTCAATGTTAATAATGAGTAAATTGAGTAAAAACATAAAAAAAGTCAAAGATGTTGAATTTCTTTTGTCAGAGTAGCTCATTAAATAAATTTTTAAAAAAAAGAAGAACAACACAAAAACAAATTTAATTTCCAGCGCTGCGTCCAGCATTGTGTCTGTATTGAGTGACAGCCAGAGCTTGAAACTGGTTTGAAACAGCTTGAAAATGCACCTTTCTGCATTACACAGCAGCACCAACGAGGCCTTTGAGAGTCTCTCCAAATAGTCTGAATTTCAAAGTGAGTGAAAAAAAAATTAAAAAAAATAAGTACAATGTGAAATAAAAGACAATAGCTAAATGAAAAGAATCACTCTTGAGAGTTACAGCTGTACACACACACCTTATTAATCTTTAATATCTTGTTTTGATCCCCCACCTCCCCCTCTCTCTCCAGTTTATCTCTTCTGAAGCAATTATACCCAAGAGGACCGAGCACATAGGACATGCTCCCACTACCTAGAGCAATAATATATCATTACATACTAAACATATAGCAGCTACGCAAACAGCCTTTATTGCTACTCCAGGGCGAGTGCTATTTATAAGCACCAGCATAGCCACAGAGATCAGTCCTCTACCTGAGCTGCATTTGTTTGTTTGGATATCATTTCACGTCGTTCTGCTTTTCTCTGAGCACTTGTGTGCTAAAATGATGCCCGTCAGTTTGTCCATGTTTGCCATTTGATTTCAATGGCTACATATTGACATTAGGGGGTGCTGGAATTCTTTAGAGTTGAGTGACGAGGTGCTGGATTTGAAGCAGTGCTGAAAACTGTATGTGATGTTTTTTTTAAACGGCGAAAAAATTTCTGAGAGTTCTGATTCAGAGACTTCAGAAAACCTGTTCAATTTAACTTGTTTCACTAAATCAATGTCACCCGATAATGACAACTGATTGGATAGCAGAATTTTTTAAATGTGCAAGCCATGTACATCATATTTAAAAAATCCTGCAGATAGAGACCCATTAAGTGTGAAGAAGTTTGAGTTTGTGTTTATTTCTTTCTTTTTCTTTTTAAATATTATTTATATTTGATCAAGTGAAATATTTTAGAAAGGTCTGACTTCAGGTTCAGGTTCAGCTGTCCAAACTGGAATCACATGTCTTTCAATCTGTATGTGCCACAAAAAAAACAAACAAAAAAACTCTTTTATACTTGCTGGGGAAAAAAAAATAAACTTGTGCTAAGTAACTTATTCAAAGTACAACTCATGAATTATTTAAGGGAACACATTTCCCCTTGTTTATTTATATATACATATGTATAAAATATCATTTATTCTAAGAGGGTCTATAAATCAAAAGTATTCCCAGAGAATAACAGATAAGTGAGGTTATTGTGCAATGAGGCCAGCTGGTGGTAATAATTTAATGACGTTTTACAGGCGCTATAAAGACAGCAAACAGATGTGGCATTAAGGATTATAAAGTTGGTAAAACTTTTAACAAGTGCTATGTATTTCGATGGTACAACAGCACAACCCCCAGAATAAAAGGAATTTACACATCCTTCAATTCCAAAGCTATCAATCACACGCATGTTATTCCCCTGGGAGCGTCTTTACATGCATATTTATCAGCTCAACATGCTAATTCCCGCTGCTATACGCCCGCCAGGCACGTCTCCAGGCGTGTTTATGACTCGTAATTGTTGATATCCTTTGATATATTTCTCTCAACTAAGACATCATTTGGTTTTTGTGGTCGAAAGTCAATGAGGCACAATGACCCGAGCTTTCAATTCAAATTTACAGTTCAATATCTATTACACGCTACTCAGCGCCTGGAGAGGAGGCCTCTTTCAAAGCAGAGGGGGGATTCAGCTCTACTGTACAGCACTTATCAGCAGTAAAGCTCTTCTCAAGGTTAGTTAATTGATTTGAAAAATAAAATGAGGAAGATTGAATTATTATTGCAGGGAAAAGCAGCCCCGTGTTTCATGCTCTTTAGCAGGAGTTTGCTTGTCAGAGTGTCGTACCTCAGGGAAAAGTAAATAAATAAAATGCATGTTTGTTGTAAACTTCCATAACTTGGATGTCGCTCACAGGAGTTCTGAATAGTTTGTCATCTTTTGCCAAAGAACTAATTGTGAAAAACTTTCTGCCGTATAACACACGTGTGCCATATTGTTGCAAGATCCAAGTTTGTCGGCATGCATTTACATTGCTAAAGAGCATATATGGCAGATGAAGCATTTCGGCATAAATTCAGCTCAGAGAAACGAGTGGGAGATCTCTTTTGCGCTCGCTCTCTCTCTCTCTCTCTCTTCTCTTTCTGTCTGTTTTTTTTCTTCTTCTCTTTATCTTTCTTCCAGTCCCTGTTCGTCTCCCCTTCCTTTCTCGCTTTTCCCACAGACACCTGCCGACAAGCGCACACCTCCAGGGAACCAACATCTGAGAAATGCAATTTGAGCATTTCAGCGCCACAAAGGAAAGACAAACAATGCTGGAAAAACGAGGGGATAAACACGCTGCCGACTTGATGCTGGACAAACATGTCGCGTTGCCTCCAATTCACAAATGGCCCTGCCACGTTTAGCGCTCACAGGTGTGGAAATTCAAGGACAAACTTGATTGCGCCCGTGGCCGCTGTTGTTGTTTCTGGGTTTGTTTGCTTGCCATGCTTGTCTCTGTATTGTTTGACAGATTCACTCCTTGAGGGATGCGCTCCTTTAAAATGACAGGAGAGGGATGGGTGCTCTTACAAGGCGAGAACGAGGGGAATTAGTCTTCGTCAAATGTTGAGCTTAGGGGAGAAAATCAGCAAGCAGAGAAGTCAGGTCGACAGGCCAAATTGTTGAAGTAGCCGCTCAGGGGAATTAAGTGTTTCATTAAGGCTTTTTGGCCTGAGAGACTTACTGGTAAAAGCTAATTTGTCAGTCTTATCTGAAGTGAGCGTTTGACCAGCTAACCCCAACTCTAACCTTCTTGGTCAGGTCCTTGCAGTCATTTGTGTCCCATGAAAGCTTTAGCTGCACAGCAAAGGGACAAATAAAAGCCTTTTCAGACAGTTCATAGATTTTCAAAGAGAGAGAGAGAGAGAAAGACTGTCTCTCGGTCAGAGTGGAGAGTCGTCCCTTACAATATGGACATTGTCAGTGGCTCATAAAAGACAAATAAGTAGGTGTCACTGCAGAAATTACTTTCCATGATGAACTATATAGCCATCATCTGCAATGACACAGCGTCATTCACAGCATCAACACAGGTGCATGAAAAATGGAATGGGCTGGCAGGAAAATGAATTATTAATGACACATTTAAGTATTATAACAGAAAATCAATGAGCATACCTGGTGTAATTAACATGCACAATGTTTTCCATAATCCAGCACAGTATAATTATGCCTCTCTATTCCAGAACACGTTAGCATTAGCTTTTTCTAAAGCACACAGCACCTGTTTATTTGGTTTGTTCTCTGCCTTGCTCCCCCCCCCGTAATGATAAAGACGCTGCAGAATGTTATTTAGCTATGCTCCGGTGTTGGATGTGGACCTACAGTCATTTGAAGCTGGCCGCAGACCTTAAGCTCAAAACCTCAGGGGATCAAAACTGTGCTGTCAAATTGCCTGTTTTAACAAAATGGCTTTGTGTTCCGTTAGCAGTCTGACCAGAAAAACAATTTATTTATTTTGAAGTTAAAACAAATGTTCCTACACTATTTAAGTTAGTATAAAAATAGATTTCTACAATCCCTTAGAGCTTATTTTTGCTGCTTAATCACAAAATATCTACCACCAAACATGGACATTTTTCTGTATTTCATGTGCTGCTATTGATTCAGATTGAAGGGTTGGGGTGTGGGCTTATCTCTGTATACTGTAACATGTCCACTAATCAGTGATTACCACCGTCTGTTTGTGCTGTGACCAGTGGCAGTGTACAAGATTTCTCATCGTTCCTGAAGGATGCTGGGTAACAGCTTGAGCGGAATCCAGCATGGGACTGGGATTTTTGGCAAGTCAAACTTTATCAGCACAAACATGCGCAAAATGAAAACAAACACAACCCAGACTGCTAATTACCATCCGCTTGGACCTCTGTCCCCTATTTTTCTCTCAGAGACACAAAATGGCCGACCGCACCGTGCACTCCCCTAAAAAAAAAAAAAAAAGAAAGAAAAATCGGAGGAAGCTGCTGCTGTTCCCTCTGTCCAAGGGACAACCCTTGTCGCCTGGATAATACAGGTTGACACACTGGTACCCCCAGTGATTTTTCAAACCTATTATTTCATGTGCAAAGTTATAAATTACACGACTGACACCAGTCTGGTATCTTCTGGGCCATGTGGCCTGAATCCACGCCAAATCCTGTGCCACTAATTTTACTAATTGCCTGAGCCTGGCCAACACTTTTCATTGGTGTGGAGCCTACAGTGTCACAGGAAGCTAATGAGCGCTAAATAATGTATGTGAACCTCTCTAATTGCTTCATTTCTCATTTTGCTTACCAATTCTCATATCATGTTTAGGGGTGCCAATTTCTTTTTCTTTTTTTTTGTTAGCTGATGATTCTAACAGTGGTTAATACTAATAACTTGCACCAGTCTGTCAAAGGGCAGATCCTGGGAAAATGAAGCTCGTCGCTGCACTGCATTATATTGTACAATAGAGAAACACATGACGGGTAGGAATGTATTTATATGTATATTATTTCTCCAATAATCCTCTCGTTCTATGTGAAATATCCAGACAGAATAACTCCAACCGGCCCTCTTTGGGTAAACATTGCATTATCTTGGATGCGCTCATTGATGCATACAGCATCATCAGGTAAGACAGTGTATGCCAGCATGTGCCACCTGGGGCTGTGTGTGTTTTTGTGTGTGTCTGTGCTTGCGTGTGTACAGATCGCGTATGTATTTGTGTGCTTCTCTGTGTGCCACTCTAGCTCACACATACATGCATATGGGTGTCTGATAGTGTGTGTGTGTGTGTTGTTTCCCTCTCTGGCTGGGTTCCCACTGCAGCACCCGTTGGCCACCTCTCCTCCCAGTCCTATCAACAGGGAAGCTGTAATTTAGCAGCAAATTTGATCATCCAAATAGCTGAATATTTAATGGTATTAAAGCGGAGGGTAAAAAAAGCTGTATTATTTATTTACTCCCCATAGTGTAACCTCTATTCAGGCAACGCCAGGTGGTCCTGTAAATATACTCTATCCGACACACGTTTTGAATTATTGACCGATAATTTATCATAATTCATGTCACTGAAAACTCAATAATGCTCTCCAGGACTTCGCCGCCTCCTCCTGCTTGTGACCCAGGTAGTGGCTGTGGCCTGTCAAGGTGGCGCGAAGGTCGGCATTCCCATTAAAAACAACATGGCTCAATCGAAACACACTTAGTGTCTGTCGAAGATGCAATCCAGACCAAAATCATGGTAAAGTTTGAATCAAGTTTAATGTCAAAACGCTTTATGACAATATTTGAAAAACATGTATAAAAAGATATGTGTGAAAATAATGATTTGAATAAGAAATAAGAATTGACTTTGAATGCATAGAAGTGTTTATGCTCAGACTGTGCATATTACAAAGACAAAACAAACCAGACATCATTAAATCTACCTTTATTTTTTTTTTGGTACTCTTGACTTGGACCTGTCGGGATAATGTCTTATGTAAAAACAGGTGCGGGACACAAGTCCAAAACGTCACAAAGTGTCCTCAAAGATCCGATTCCACATAACAAAGACAACAAGGGCGGTTTTCAAGCTGTCAAGATGTTTATTTCTACCCCACACCAGCTTCAAAACCACCTGCAGCTGCATCCTTTCACTTTCTGTGACGGATATAATGTGAGGTAGAGAGTTTGAAGTGAAATGCAGGTGGCACATTGGGCTGGTGTAGTTTTTAGAGTTCGTGAAGTGCTTTTCCCTCCCTCGTATTTAGAACCACATTACCACACGTCTGGGTCACGTCGCCTGTAGGAAACAATGGCGCTAATCCCACGTATGATCCAGGAAATGTGCACAAAGTCTGCAACCCAAAATATGTGTTGGTGACACCAAAATCTTGGTTACACTCACACAACAAAAAGGACAATTAAGTGTGACTTAGTTTTTCTGACAAAGCTGGTTAAGACCATAGGTTAAACTGGTTGGTGAGAGTTCTGCATTTTTGTAGTTGTACCAGTCTTTTACTTGTATTGAAATGTAATTTTTATGCCAAGAACACATTACTTTAAAAAAAACAAAAAAAACAAAAAAATACTCCATTGATTCAGCGTTGCAGCTACCAAAACCTGCACTTCTATGACAATGCTGGATTCGCAATGGACGCTAAATAAAAGAGAGATATGATTTTAATTCATTCTTCTTCCTTGTGAAAACCTGGTGCCTTCATTACCCACAATGCAATGTGACAATACGGTTAGAGATTCTGATGCTAGTAGCAGCTAATGTAGCCTCCAGCTCGTAGCCTCAAGCAGACATGAGCATCGGGCCCGCAGTCGTCTGGTAAACTCACTTCTCTCTAACTCCGCAGCTCCAACGAGCCTCAAACGGTGTCACTTGTGGCAATTTATTAGATTTCACACAGCTCCCTCCGAAGCCACAAAACACTTTATACAACTTGTTTTTTTCCACATGTGTACGGCCCAAGACTTGTAATCAGATTTTGATGCGTGTAATCAGAAAATGAACTCATCCTTATGGTACCTGGCTATTCAAAATCATTTGTTACAAACAATTCAGCGGGCCTATAGCTGGGTCGCTGATAAACGTCTTTGATTTTACAGCTCATTTGTTTTCTTGTGAAGGACCTTGCCTCGTCTTAGACGGCTTGTTTCAGTAAAGCGCTGGATAAACAAAGATTAATTAATTGATTGATTGATGAAAGGGAGCTTGTGGCACATTAGAACAACAAAAGTCTGCAGTAGGGATTGTTTATGGATAATAAAGAAAATAGTGGTATGCTGAAAGAAATATCAAAAAATACAAAATGCTCTTATTATCCATTAATGACAACTCAGTACAGTAGTCATAGTCTCTAATGCAACACCCAAACAGGATGTCACTGGCAGGGAACACAACATTGCACCCCTTAATAGGATTGCGCCTGTATAGCAATTTGTCAAGCCAAAATATCCAGTATTTATGAGACAAATATAGCACATTGGAACAAGTAAGAGAGAGAGAAATCACAAAATAGTCAATAGGATTAACCAAAGCATAAACTAAATGCTCCTTGATGTGTCATCGATAAAAGGATTTTTGATTATTCGTCACCATAAAATGCGTGGCAAGATTGTCATGCCGTCATTGTATTACTGTATCCCCTTTATCTGTCTGTCAATCTAGCAGCATTAAAATCTGGGCGCTGTTTTCTCCCCCGCCTCCTTTTTTTTTTTATATTATTTTTTTTTAAAAAATGGATTTAACACACAGTCTGCATTTAGAGTGCAAAAAACAACAACAAACAGATTACCTCATCGCCTCAGGTCAACGTTGTGTTAATAAATGGTGAACTTCCATAAATTTGCCCTAGCTTAAGACACAATGTCATCTTCAATTAATCCATCTGCAATCAACGTGTTGGATTTGACTCCTTGCACATTAGTCACCATGAATCATTTTATTCACAAACAACAACAAAGACACCCAGCAGATACCCACAACCTACTGGGAAATAAGTAATATTAGTGTTTATTAGCTCATGGAGTGAATTGGGGTGAGATACTTTGGCACAGCACAGTGGCCTTGTAGTTATACTGAAAAAGCTGAAAGTGGATTAATAAGGTTTCGCAAATGAAAGCTGCAATAATCAGTATTTTTTATATTAACAAAAAAAAATCCAATAACTATGTGGAAAAAGTGATGCTCATAGTCATGACCCCACAGAAACCTCTGCAGTTCCCTTTAGCTCCATGGAGCATTTTAACAACTTTCAACTCATTTTTTTGTTTTACTACAGCCCCCAACTTTACTGTTTTGGTTCACAACTTTCACCAAGCTTGATTCCACCTGCAGGCAGCTGTTTTAAGCTAAAAAGCTATGATAAACACACCAATCTGCTCAGCACAAAGTTAGCAACTATAGTGAACATGGTGGAGCAGCTAAAGAGCCAGATATTCTCCTGAAAAAGTTGTTTTTGGGACCTAAACAGAGCTGCAAGGAGACTGAATACTGGACTTATATTCATCAGGGTTTCCTGGAAGAAGAGATCTCAATGGGACCTTCCTGGCTAAATAAGGGATAAATAAAATCATGTGGCCAGACACTTGACCCCAGGGTAATGCTAATGTTGTTCTGTATCTACTGTATAAACAAGCAAGGGATTGCTAACATGTTCACTAAAACTACTTGATGCGATTAAATGTTAGTGTTGTGTTTACAACCAGGACTCGCAGGTTAAGGTAGTTTCAGACTGCACACAAAGAGAACTTTGGATGCCATGCGATTGCATACGAAGTGGGAAAAAAAAAAGAATGTGGACGCAAATTTGCTCTTTGCAAATTGAGTTGAAGACGCGTCTGCAGAAGCTGAAAGTTTCATCTTGAGGAAAACAACGGGTTCATACTGAGACATTAAATTATGAAGATAAAACATAGACAGACCAGTGGTACACACACACACACACACACACACACACACACACACACACACACACACACACAGGGTCAGCGTGTACTTGCTCGTGTACTAACTGACATTGACTGTAAAATAAAGATGGAGATATGAGAGCTCCCCAAAAGTGAAGCCAAAACACCTCAATTGCCACCTGGTGGCTGGCTGCAGTATAGGTCGTAAATCCTGTCCCCTCTATGTTAGCAGATGGGACATGGGCCAAACTAAAAAAACAAGAAAGTACACATCAAATAAATTTTTGGTTGGTTCTGTCATTTTAGGTTGTTCTTTTCATGCTGATGTACGTTCAAATGTTCCTTTTTCTGATAAGTTCGGTTTAAATTAGTTAGTATTGCTACAAAAAAACAGGGAAACGTGTTGATTGCCAACTGACCCTTGCTTGCGATTGAGTCAGGCGGGTGTATAGGCGGGAACTTAATGGTGGCTCCACCACCCGATCACAAATACTGCGCAGACTCTGGCTCTTAATGACGTCACCAGCATAAGATGATAGTGTTAGCGTATCTGTGATATTTTTACGGTTGAGAAAGCACATGCAAACACTAGCAAATTAAGAAAACATCATCAATTTGACAACACATGTGCTGCAAACACACATCACAACCCAATACACAAATGTGCTGCAAACACTCACAATTATTCACACAAACATGCAGCAAATTCAGAAAAAGACAACAGACGTGTTTCCAGAGGAAACTAGTGTTGAACAAGAGGGACTCGCTTGCTGTTGCTACAGTTTGTGACTGATGAAGTCATTGAAGTAGAGTGGGTGCTAGCCGTACAATTTTCTTTTCCTATGATAGTGAAGGAATGACCCGCCCTACTCTGCCTCTGACTGGCTAATTCTTCATTAGATTTAGGCATGAGGAGTGATGATTGGTTAGGGGTAGGAGAAAATAATGCAATCAGAGGCAGAGTAGGGCTGGCCATTCCTTTGTCATCATAGGAAAAAAAAGATTGCGATGCATGAGGCAGTGACTTTAAGCAGTAGCATGATGTTAGTCCATTAGATAAACATGAATGAATGATACACAAGTCACAAACTGGTCTCACCAACTGGTGTCTGAATAACACGGCAGTGTCTTAAGTCATTTCGCGTGTTATATAAACGCATTTTTTTTTGTCATTTGTGTCATTTAACCCCGTCTGCATTAGGCTTTTTTCACGAAATTTTAGGCGCGAGTGTGATAGAGAACACAAGATGAAGAAGGTCAGCAGTTGGAGGAGGTTGAGGTGGTGGAGGGTCAAGCAAGCAGTGGACCTTGACCACTGCTTGCTTGTGAAGTTACATAAAGTTGACGTACGTAATTATGTCTGAAGATAAGAAAACTGATCTTTTTCTTCCTAAACCCAACCAAGCCGATTTGTTACCGAAATCTAACCAAGTAGTATTAATGCCTAAACTTAACCAATCTGCGACTGTAGGTCATGTGACTAAGACAACAATTGTCACATAACGAAAGCCACCTGACGTTGCAGTTTCCTGCGTGTCTAAAAGTCATAAATGTAGATGGCATGAAATGACACACGAAATGACCTTAACATTGGCGTGCTATTCATACGCCATCCCATGAGATCACGTTGATAAAGGTAGTAAGTATATATATATATATATAAAATGGTGTGCTTCATGATGCAGCAGTTTTCATATGCTGGATTATTTGGTCACAACGTGCAGAAGTCTGTGACGAAACAAGTGGATCAACCTCAGCCTGCAGTCGTCAGTAAGAGAAGCACCAAGAAAAAAAAAGCTTTTTCAGTTGACAGAAAAAAAAAATCCATTAAAACAAGTTGATCTAATCCTTGACGAGTGAAACAAATGTTTTGAATAATTCAACTAAAGCAAACATTTCTTGTTAATTTCAGGCTAATTATAGCTGTGATAGTGAGAGAGTTGGTAATTCAAGCTCCTGGGCTCCGCTTGTCACAACGACTCCTTGAAGCTTCAGCGACTGCCACAAATAATGTGTGCACTCGCTTAATAAAAATTAGCATCGCAATCACGAGGAGTTCAAAGGGAATTCTGGGCGGCGGTGGATTAGGCGGTTGACATTGCACTACAATGGCTGTGGATTGTATGTTGCAATGGAGCACCAGCCCAAATCACACTGGTCAAATTACAGCCTGTTTTATATAATTCAGATGATAGCAATGGAGAAAATAAGGGGATCATGAACAAATCTATGCTGCTTTAGCTCCATGGGTGAGACCCAGGCTATATTCATGGCTCCACACTCTGAGCTAAAGGAGCCTAAATAACTGGCAGAAAAAGGTACTCAATGAGCCAACATCGTGGCCCTCATAGACAGTGAAGGCAGCATTATCAAGAGGATGCAGGTGAGTACAAGTGGATGCAAGCATGGGATGTTTGGATAGATGACACCATGTTCCACACTTGTCTCTACGAATTTGATGGAAAATGAGTCAGACCTAGCATGACGCTGCTGATCATTGAAGATGCTGTGTTTTTTCATGTCTTTTTTTATAAGCGACACATTTATGCGTGAAGCAAATTCACCCTCCAGCAGAGCAAAGCAAAGCCCGGACTGGTGAAATCACAATGTGTCTTTTTAAAGAGCAAGATAATTCCTCCACAGACAGCAACACGTTTTAAAAGACTCGGGCTGCACTGTTTTGTAAGATGTTGTTGAACCTAAAGAGCCTAATGATATCAATGCAAAGTAGCCTACTTTGGATATTGAGGCACATTCAGTAACTAATATTACTGTCATTTAAGTGCCGCTCTTGAAACAGACTTCACTTATTATTGTACTTATTATTAAAAGTAGTCCCAAATCTACCTGCTGAGCAGCAAACCGCAGACACAGTTGGCGACGAGATCTTTCCAGCCCTGTCTTTGCTTGTGTCTTCTGAGTTGTGAGGATGCAGCCAAGTTTGAGTAAATTTTGATGGATGACATGAGAGGTCCCCAAAAAATGAAGCCAAAACATCGATCCCCCACTGGTGGCTGGCTGCAGTATAGATCATACTGCAGCATAGGCCATGCTAACCAGATATCTTTAGGTAGCTAAATCATCAGCATAATCCACTTATTTGGGAAGAAACATCTGATGGAGTTCCGTCTGGATTACTTCTCTCTCAACACCGCCGGCCTTAATTTCACGTCTTGGAATTCTTTGGTTAGAGATGTCTAATTTCCCTCTTCTCAAACCTAACTAAATGTCTGCACATTGCGTCCTGCACTGGCATGAGCGTCAGTTGAAAGGTCCCATAGGATCATAATTCATAGGGATACTGGGTTGAGATTTTACAGTTAGCTTAACGTAGCTAGTTGGGTGCTTTGCATTATGTAAGTAATGAATCAATTGGCCAACAGATTCCAAAAACATCACGGATTTTTAGTAACACATCCTGAGTCCACTGATCCATATGAAGAGCGAGTTTCAAGCCCCCCCTCCAGTCAAAAATGTGTTTTTCTTCTTGTTCCTCCAGTTGAATGTTTGAACTTCACCGCGTAGAATGATGTATGTGCAGAGTTTTTTACATTCATTACTATAAATTTCCTCTGTGCTCATTGAATAGAGAAGGAATAGGTGCCATTTTAAGGATTTTAATGTGGTAATTATACTATTTTTATGCAAAACCCATGTCAGACACACATTAGAGCACTGTATTATATAATGTATATATATATATTAATACAGTGCGGAGGGTAGAATGCGAAAACCCTAAATCAAACAATTCAACCCTGCAATAAGACGTGACTCAGCCGTCTGACAAATCAGAGGAGCATGAGCATATAGCCCGTAAAAGCTACCGCGACTCATCAGACAACAAAGAGAGACCTAATGAAAATCCTACAGTAACAAAGATGCTATTCCTCCTGGCAAACATGTATAAAGCCCTCAGGGTGCTGTTAAACTAAACAGTGTAGATCCCAGCAGTTATCAACAAAATGAAAAATCATATAAAATGTTTCCTGGCAACAAGACGTCCCTCAGTGTTCGACGCAACAGTCTTGAGGCAACTCGAAGGATGCTGTTGCTCACAACCAAAATTAAGGTTTTCTTTCTAACCCTGCTGCTTGACTTTTCTTTTAAGTGCTACAAGAATAACTCAACTCCAGTT
Organism: Hollardia meadi; assembly: GCA_037974645.1. Lineage (NCBI taxonomy): Eukaryota > Metazoa > Chordata > Actinopteri > Tetraodontiformes > Triacanthodidae > Hollardia > Hollardia meadi. Next base: position 2,602,772 of record JBBPCS010000855.1, on the reverse strand, counting down.
ACTGCATTTATATTTGACAGGTCCACTCTTTTCCCTATGAGCGTCTGCACTGACAAAGTGTGTGACAGCTGTTTGTCTGATTGGACATTCCAAGTGTTTCATTTACAATTTGCATGCCATGTTGCGAAACTGATTTTGACACATTTCCATGTTGATGCATTTCTACTTAACCGCACATATTGTTTATTTGCCTGTCAATTTGAAGGAAACGTTGAGAGAGGAGGAGACAGTAAATGAGAGGCATGAATATTCAGGCAGGTGAGCTGATACGTCGCTGCTACTGATCAACCCATTACTCATTTGGAGGAGTTAAAACGAATGAGATAGATAGATAGATAGATAGATAGATAGATAGATAGATAGATAGATAGATAGATAGATAGATAGATAGATA
>JBBPCS010000855.1:2571295-2586366 GCA_037974645.1 Hollardia meadi | reverse complement strand
TAATAGCTGTATGTAGCTCTTGCAGAACGTTATTAAACCGATATCACAGAAGCTCGTGTGAAGTGGAACGGATCGGTACATTGGTCAAGTCAATGTCAGCGGTGAATGCCGCTGCCAGAGTAAAAAGATGTGCCAAATCAACTCTCCATTCATCTTTGCCCACGAATGTTTCAGCAGGTCCGTACACAATGGAGTACTGGCCAGCAACTATTTTGCCGTCCGTGTCTGGATCTTGCCCGGCGTATGCTGCAGCTACCCCCCCTTGACTGCAGGGTTTTCACTTGGTCCTCCATAATCGCAACCAAGGGGGACACCACCAAAACAATGGCATTTTCACACCATCTCTCTTTGTTTAACGTGACCTTTGCTAGTTCACTGCAGACAATAGGCCGAGCTTGGAAGATGAAACTTTTTACGTACGTCCCTCTTACAAAGTAAATGTTCTAAACATATTCTCTGTATCTCTTTACATGCATTCACCGAAATAACCAAACATGCCTGCTTGTTGTTGTTGTTTCTCATTTCAACGGGGACTTTGAAAACGGTAACACGCAGATAGCGGAAGGGGAGGAGAATTCCGACTGGAAAAGTCGGCCAATGGCAGGCTTTATACCAGCAGCCTACATCCGGTGAGCCAGACTAGCATCTTTTAGGAATCAAATGGAAGCACAATATTGGAAATGATCTAAGTTCAAGTATAAATGTATGAAGATTTTTATGAATGAGGCCCCTGGGGTGCACAAACCATGTGTGTTTCCAGTGAAAAGTACTCTGAACTACTGAGCTCCACATATAAACTTGAACTTGTGTCTATTTGTACGTGCTTTCTTAAGTTGCAGCGTTTTAACCGTTTGATTCTTGATAGATTCTTGATTTTGTGTGGTAAAAAATCCTAATTTACCATTAAATATTCTAAGGGTCAAAGTTTAAGTTACAGGTACTGGCTGTAGTAGCCAGTAGCATTTATTCCCAAGCCCAATTGTTCCTAGATGTTAATCTTTAAAAATAGATACAATTTGATACCTTAAGATTAAGATTATTTTGTTTTCATAAGGGCAGAGTGATTTCCTCAAACAGCTGGGCACTGTAGGTCTTAGCAAAACTAATTGAATCAGGAGAGATTGTTGTATTTATTTGTGCATGAATACATATACGGTTACACTTGTGGGTATTTACCGCAGCAGGACGGTGTGTGTGTGTGTGTGTGGGTGTGTGTGTGTGTGTGTGAGACTGTCAAAATAGGCAATCAAAGAAAGTTCTATGGCATTTTATTCTCTGAATGTATTTTACAAAGGATTTAACCTGAGCCAGGCCATACAGCAATGATAGCAAGGTATCAAGAAAATATATGGTATCGGGGCATCTCTAGACACAAACACACAGTGTGCTTCCGCTTTCTTTACAACTGAGCATTTGAAAAATATTTAACAAGCTGCAGGAAGATGTGAGATTGGCCATCACAGAGCAGGAAACATGCCCTCTCACTTTATTCCCATTCAGTCTTACTGGAGTATAAAACTTTATGTGAGTTTACCAGCCTGGTTTCTCTTTTTTAAAGGGCTGATATCCTGTCATTGTGCATCAGTACATCATGCCGTGCTAATCACCTTCTCGTTTCCGTCATTTTATTTCATCTTATCAGTTATGCTCTTTCTCTTCAGCATATCAAAACCCAGACAACAAGCAGTAAGTCATTAGGGGAATTTTTTTTTTTTTTTTTTAATTTTCTTATTTTTCATTCAAAATGGTTTAGCTTTCAAATTGATGTGGTGTGGTTTTAAAGTTCAGCAAGCAGTATTTTATCTGTTATAACTCAAGCCCTCTCATCTTTATGAATACAAAGCATATATAATGTGCTGCCTCCATATTATTAATTATGGAAATAACACAACAAAAGCACATCCTAAATCCATTACTGTTGTAAGCTAGACTTGTCTCAATAAATCAGCGTCTACAATCAAAATTGAAATAATTTTTTATGCATAATGTATGCGCTTGTTGCCACAACATCTGTTCATTATGCAGAGTAATGCATTCGTGTAGTTTTTAAAAACTTCAGTCCTATAAAATAATCATAATGACTGCTTCATTACAGAGAGCAGGAAGACAGAACTACATTTTACAATACGTCTCATGATTTACAGTTTCATCGACTTTTTATAGTCAAGTCAATCACAAGTTTGAGAGGAGAAGCGTGGGGGAAGACTCATTAAGGCAGATGTTTGTGAAGTCACACGTGTTCATACAAAGCACTTAAGGCTCATACGGGGAGTGGGTGTGAGGGGTGTTGGGACCCCAGAGCCCCGAGTCCTCCGTCACTCATAAAGAGCCCCATGAGGAAACTTTCATCAGCCTACCTGTGCTGCATTTGGTAAGGGGGTTGAGTTGGCTTTTTCATTTCGCGCACGCTTCCTTAAAGATGCTAAAACATACAGATGTGAAACACTGTTCATTTGTTTAAACGTGCGAAAATAAACTCCTCATCAAACGTGGTCTTAATTGGCCACGTGGGGGCGCTACGTTCAAATTTTACATTTTAAATCCATTTTTAACGGCGTAACAAAAATACCGAGTTCAATTTATGTGAAAAGATTCTCTGTACTTTCTATAGTTTGTAGCTATAAACTGATGATGCCAATGGTTTCCTTATTGCAAACTGTCTTGTCACATCAAGTTCATATAATACTCTTTATCAATACCCTACTGCGTTCTAAATCAAAACACCTCATTTTCCCACTTGCAGCTATTTTTAAATAAGTGACAATAATGATGCTAATGAATGATTCACAATCCTTTATGAATCTATTTGTCTGCATGATGACTTTATATAAAAGCGTGTAAATCACAAACTTGACATTCCCTTGAAATAAATATGTTTTAATGCGAAACACATTTAAGCTTTTAAGATAGTGCAGTCATGTTAAACTGGGTGTGTGGGTTTCTAAAGACTCGTTAAAAGACTTTGAAAGCAAATAGTTTAAGACTACAAAGGACAAAATTAAATTAAAAGTGGCTTAATTAAATAAAATAAACTAATTCAATTAAATAAAGTATTTAGTGAGGGCTTCTCTAAACACCTGAGGGATGTGTTTGATTCAGTTTTCCATGAACTGAAAACTTTAATATAAACTCTTTGCAGACAAAGACAAAATATTTAAGCTTCATGGTGCACTGATTATGTTAAATTTCATTTAATGTTTATTTCTTCTTTCCCCAAAGGACTTCCTTTTTCTGATCGACCATAGATGGACAGTTTTCTGATTGGCTGTTGAGGACTTCCCACACATTTTAGTGCAAATATGGGCCCCTGCCTATTATTTCAAGACTTAAACTACCCTCTACTTCTTTTATTTTAAGGCCTTCGACACTGAAAACCTCACAAAATGTGTGCAATGTGAAGTTTTATGCTAGAAAAAAATGTATAATCCTCATGATGGTTGATATAGCTGTTCACAAACTAATGTAAGTGTAACTGAAAAAGCTATTTGAACACTTATTACACACAGTAAGACAACATTTAGAACGTTTTGTTGCGGCGGTCATGTTATTTTGGGATTAATCTCTTCACGGTTGAACTGCTCTGTAGAATCTATAGATGTTTTATCCGTGTAAGAGGATGTAATGCAGCAGAAATATAAATAAATATACCGCGGCGTTGTTGGATCTTTCTGATAAGAACCGATAAAAGATTTGACAACATTATTTGCCATCATCTGACATGTTATCACCCGACACTCTGTTCTGCAGGAGAACAGATCGGTTCCTGTGAGCTTTTATGAGGATGATGCTGCTTTGAGTTGGGCTGCATATAAACAGTTATTATCTGTGTCACAGTACGAGTGGCAGCGCAGGAGTGATGAAGAGGAATATTCCTGTTGCCCCAGAATGCCGCCATGGGACTGTTATCTCTGCAGCACATACATCAGACACTGATGCACACACCTCTTTCCTCTGAATGCAACATGACAGGTTCCTTTAGTTTCCCACTTCCAATTCAGATAACACGGCAGTCTTGATCCGGCACGAAGTGCTTAGGAGATGTCGGCTGATATGAATTGAACTGTCAATAATGCGCGCAGCAAAAAAACACTGCGCTTTTAAAATGTACAAGGTCCCAAAGAATGTGTGTATTCTTTGATACAGAGATTAGGTTATCAGTGTTCAGGGTGTCTACGCAGAGCGCTATTCAAGAACTGATTGATAATGCAACATCGCGTCCAACATTTTGATTATTTACATTTACATAAGAAGCAAGGAAATTGATTTCCGCTCTAAACAGCGTACACTCTTATATTTACATGTTCAAACCCTTTCGCTGACGCTCTTCTCAACACTGACTTGCATTGGCTCTAATACGCGTGATGTTAAGATTAAAAGCATCTAATAGAGATGAGAGTAAGTATGAAAAGTTTCTACATTCCTATTATAATAATGCCCTACATAATGTATCCAGATGACTTCATCCTTTCTGTTTCAGCTGTGGATTAAAAATCTGCTGTATAAAATCTACACTGTATATACTGCATGCGTATTATGTTGTGGTGAATGCAGATTAGAGATTTACATGAAAATGGAGCGGAAGCAAACAGTTATGGGACATACAGCGTGAATAAATGCTGCGAATCACTGATAAAGTCAACAAATCTATGATATCTTTGATCTCAATCCAGCTCGGTTTATTCCAGACTCTTTTAAATCACAATAGGGCGCGCATCGTTTATCAATTAGAGTTCAATAAAGTTTCGTGAAAGGAGAACGAGCTCTAGAAATCAGATTAAGTTTTGTGGACACAAGTAATGGGAAGATGATGTTCATATTACACCATTTATTTAGCTGTGTGTGACAAAGAAAATTGGACACTGTTTCCTTTTTATCACATAACATTGACATCTTACGCCAGTCATTACAAACGCATACTGTACACCCAAACATCCGTCGAACTCACACAACTTTATTTCAAATTCTAGTCGAGCTCTGACAAAACCATCAAAGATACCAAATACGTCAAGCTGAAATTTGTGGAAAATGTATAAAATGTTGGATGAGACATCCAGAATATTTCCATTTCAAAGAAATGCCACAGCCATAAAGGGTCTGGGGTTTGAATAATGTCTATTTCTCAGGGTAAACACACTGTATAGGTTCAATTAAGAGCAAAGTGCATACATTTTGTGTTTGTCTTATTTATTTATGTTTACTTTATTTAACCTTTATTTAAGCAGGCAGTCTTATTGAGATTAAGATCTCTTTTCCAAGAGAGGCCTGAGAACAAGACACATTAATAAGAACCAAGAATGGCAAACAATACACAGCGAGAAATTAATAAAAGCAAAAGCTTCTAAAATCTCCAAGGAGGACGTAAGATTGTAGTTTGAGGGCAGTTCAGTCGATTTATAACGTGCGTAGTACCTGAATTCTCCCAACATTAGTGTGTGCATGAGGGATATTTAAGGTTAAATAATTAGTGGATCGTGTACTGTAGATACAACAGTAGAGCTTTAAACATGATTACCATGAGATGCCTATTTCTTCTTTGTTTTTTGTTTTTATTTTTCACCTTTTTGTCAAATACCTTACAATATTAAAGAACAAAATGAACTCTTGACCTGATAGTGAGCAGGTCACAAACTACACAATACTCCCACATAAGGTGTAGAAAAGTACCCACAGAGCTCTTACATTTCCAGCATTCATTACTTTGAGTTAGACCAAGCTTCTTAAGTCTGACTGGAGTCCAATAATATCTATGAATTATTTTCGAATGTAGTAGTTTGCTCGTAATATCCCTTACCGGCCAACCCACATCACGGATAATAGTTTCCCAGACCTTTTGATCAATTTCAATGCCCAAATCACATTTTCCTGAGAATCCAATTTCCCTCCAATTTTATAAAATACAGAGGATACGACTATTTCTTCTTGAGTTTAAGGATGTCCATCCACCACTGTGATACAGAGAACAATGATGAGTATTAAATTTGTCATTTGTGATAAAGCGTAATGCACTATTATACACATGGTTTGGCTGTTGAATGATATGATGAGAGACAGGATGCGATAAGAGCATTTTTATTTTAAACTACTTCATCGTTTTAGTTCTAGTTCTAACCAACTCAAATACCTCTGAGTTGAGGCTATGGTAAAGTCAAAGACATTGAGGTTGAATAAATCAATCACAATGAAAAATTGTATGGAAGTAAACCTGTGAGACATTGTACTTTCTTTGGGTAAAGCGTGTAAATCTGGAGCTAAAGACATCATGCTCTAGTGCATCCTGTAACACAAAATTATAGACTCGTATAAAAACCAAAACTTCTCTGTCAAAAGAGAGCGTAGTTTGTATTTCTGAACAGTTCCCCTCCAGGTCAGGAGGAATGCTACAGCTCCAGTGCAGCAAAAAAAAACTTCCACAATGGCTGCCATTCGCAGTACAATAGATTGTTATTTCTACTACAGCTCTCGTCTTAAGATGATCAATCAAAGGGTGATTCAGTGTTTGTTGAGAGACTAATCATTCCTCCTCTTTCTGGCGTGACGACAGTTTGTATGTTAATAGCGAGGGTTCAGGATCATTTTTCTACTTCTTTCACTTCAACGAAAAATAGCCGGAGAGGTAGATTTAATATCCTTGTCTGACTTGATGTGAAAACGCGACCCAACACTGCAACAATGTGGCATCTTGATGCAATAATCTCAAATTAAGTCATGAATAATGTAAGGGAAAGTCATGAAGAAGAATTAATAATTCAATAGATAAATAATTTACAAAATAATCAAATAAATAAATAATGACACACCATAAATAAAGCATCAGATTAAATTTTTCCACCAGGCAGCCTCATGCGAGAAGCAACGCAAAAGAGATCCAGAGTGAGAGCTTTGCCCATTGTTTTATAAGGTATTGTAAGATAAACCTTATTTTAAATGTGATATTCAGCTTGATTGACATGTTTTTTTTCTGGTAATCATTTTCTGGTAAGGCATGTTTACCTATATGACTTTTCATTTCAGTGTGTGTTTATAAATTCATGTCCTGTTTCCACTCATTGTAAGCCACCACCAGCCTGAATAAGGTCTTTATATAAGAAATAAAATTACCTATCTGCATGTTCTTATGGGTATTTTACAGTTGTAAGTCATTCAGACACACACACAAAAAAACCTTATCTAACCCGAATCACCTCTATTTACAATTTAAAGATTTTCTCAGCTGAAGAGTTGTTTCATCAATCCATCAACCCATCGATCAATCTATATCCGCTTATCCTTTGGAAGGTCACGAGGGGGGTGGGGTCGATCCCAGCTGACATTTATTTGGAGTCGTTTTTCTTGCCACCTGATAGTTGTATGTCCAATATTCCCTCTCATTTTAGCTCTACTTTGGTGTCCCCCAACTCCTGAGAAAAACATATAAACCAAACTATGAGATAAAAGGCGCTAACACGCTCCATTGAGCTGAAGGGAACTGCAGAGTTGGGTTATAATTCTCTGGGCCACTACAAGCGACACCTCTCACATACAAGTTATCAAAAATTTAAATATTGCTAATAGAAGCTTTTTGACTTACCTTAAACATTAGCATTTCAATCCTCAAAATGCTACCTAAGCCTGATGCCCTGTCTTCGTTGGCCAATCACCACACTTCAGCCCATAATCACTGGTGTATACTGGGGGGCCTGAAGTTAGGCGATTTTTGACCGCTGTGCTATTGTTCGTTGGGTTTCACGCAGTCTTTAAAGTCAGATGTTTTGAGTCAAATTGATAAAATCTTACTTAAGGAGCATGGGACAAGAAAGACTCAGTGGTTTGGCTTTACTCTCAATAGAGGACAGCAGAATCAAGGACTTTGCTGAGGACAAAGCCTGTAGGACGACCTTCTAATGGGTTCTTTTTGTTATGGAGCGGGTTTAAATCTATAGCAATGTTACCTCTCATATGTTGGAAAATGTGCACCTACTGTAATCTGTGTGATAACACTTGGCTGTGCCATTAAGGTGCCAGATTAATGATGAATTCCATAAATACAAATTATTTGATCAGGTGCCATCATCCATTCATTCACACTGTGTACGCCTATAATGAGTTTCTCTGCTTCTCTTGATGGGTATTTGTTCTATGCCAATCGACATACTGTGTAAGCGACCTTTGTGTTGATTTGAAAGTGTAGGCTGAAGCCATTTCAGATGTTTGATAGTTGGAGAAATCAGACCCTGGCGGTTTAAGTCCAGGGCAGGAAGCAACCAGTTCTCATCCCAGCTCTTCACATACTGACGTCTTGTCATACGGCCTTCGCATCTTATCCAGACGCGCAAGGTACACTATGGCGTCGCCAGCCGTCACGCTAAGCCTTTCCTGACGCTCAAGGTCTACATTACTTCGGTTAAGTTTAGGCACAAAACATCGGTGATGTTTGGTTGCGTTTAGGAACAAAACCCAATTGGTTAGGTTCAGGAAATGACTGGTGACACTTGGTTTCAAACGGGATGCGAACTTCGGTCTCCTGGGTAAAGGTCGTGTGTGTGACCCTCCACTCAACCCTGACCTCCACCTCCCTTGCTTTGCAATCGTCTGCTTTTGTGTGTGTGTCGTTGCGTGTATCAGCATGTTGTTAATAATGTATGAGGAGAAGTCTGTGTTTTGGTTATTTGGGCCTAAGGGCAGGAGTGCATCACAGTTCTCTTTAACTCTGTTGGTTTAACTTTGTCAGCCAGAGTTTTGAAATGATACCATAGGCTTATATGGTGGGGACTTCTTTAGCCTGTGTTGCTTTCTGCCCATTGAAGGCATCGTTTCCCCCCCCCGTGCCATCTGCCTATCGACCTTACCCTATCAAGAAAATATCAACAGAACCATCTGCAGTCTAGTCACAAGTACTGTTATCCCTCCAAACCAAATAATGACAAACTGGAAAATGCAGGGTGAGTAAGTCACTGGTGTATCTATCAAGGAAGGATGTCATCCAACAAGAGAGCTCAATCAAACAGAAACACAGTGGCAGAAAATACTGTTTGACTTCTCAGCTAGAGTGGGAGCTTTGAAGAGACTTCATGTGAATTTAGAGAGAATTTTAAAAAGTTAGAAGATAAAGAAGGTCATTAAATGGCTTATATTGTTTTTGGAATAATTCTAACAATGAGATGAACTTGAACTCCATCTTTTGTTGATGAAGGACATACAAGTTGAGCATTGCACAGGTAGTGTTTGACTTTGGATGTACTTTCAAACTGCTGCCTGAAAATCCAACAACGGCTCCCTCAAACCATTAAAATTCATTCACTCCCAGTGATTGCAAACAATCGGATCCAAACAGGGAAAAAAGAGGTGGCAGACACAAAGATTAATTTTTTTTAAAAACAGAAAAGCTGTACAATGGACACATGGATTGTTTCATTAGAAGCCAGTTGCGTGGCTGCAGAAATGCCAAGAAAATATGTATGAGGGTCCAGGGATGGACAGCGCTTAAGATAAAACAGTTGAAAAATGTGCAACAGACAAAACCAGGCAATGTGGAATGGAGGAGGCCCCTAATGAAGCCAGCTGGTCCCAGTCCAGACAGCCAGAGGAGGGGGGAGGATTGATAGAGGGAGAGACCCACGGGGGTGGGTGGAGAGAGAGAGAAAAAGAGAGGGGAAAAGGGAGTAAGACATGCAGGATGTATGGCCGCCCAGGCAGCTCTATTGTATCAGGAGGCACCAGTAGGTGTATTTCTTCCAAACTCTGCAGAAAAACCTAAAGCCATGCCAAACAGCACGTCTGCTAATCGTGCAGCAATTACTAACCTAATAGATGTTTTTTTTATTCTGGACCTAGTTGTCTCACAGCCGCCATGTTGGGAGGCAGAGCATCATTATGATGGTGAAGAGGATGCAGAACTCACTGGCTGTTTTTCCTCTTCCACCACAGTGATTCTGTCAAGTTGCAGCAGTCTGTAACTGTTTCTTAGTCCAACATACTGTTGAGACCCATCATACCTTCTCTGTGGCTGTGTCTGCTCCCCACCATGCTTCCTGAATGCATACATATTGATTAAATATGGAGCGTTGTGGTGTGTTATGTACAGTATGGACTGCTGCTGCTGTCTGTTTGGTTTCCTCTGCTCTTTTTCCATGTTTGAATGTTTCCATGTTAATGTTTCTGAAACATTGACATAAAAAGATGGACAACACGCCTCCACTTCCTCCCACCGTCACCATCTTGTGCATTTGGAGCCAGAGTCTGAACAGTAGTGACCGGGAAGGGGAGCCGCGGTCTCGAGTTCCCGCCCATACACCCGCCCGCCCAATCGTGAGCAGGGTTCAGCTGTCAATCGTGATGTTTCACCCCGCTTTTATAGCATCAAATAACTAATTAAAACCAAACTGATCAGAAAAATGAACACTTTGACAAACATCAGCGTGATAAGAACTACCTAAAATGAGAGAAACCATCTTTGGGAAAAATTTATTTCAGGTGTACTTTGAGTTTTTAGTTTGGCCCATGTCCTACCTGATATCATTGAGGGGGAGGAGTTAATGACCTATACTGCAGCCCACCACCAGGGGGCGATCGAGATGTTTTGGATTCACCTTTGAGGAGCTCTCATGTCGTCCATCTTTATATACAGACATGTTCTGAAACAATTGCAACAACTGTTTTTTTTGTCAAGTCATATGATTTTGTTTACTATCATGTTGAACTGTTTTACAGTTTCCCAGTTTTAAGGGTACAGTTCGATATCTTGGCTCGGACGACTTGCCATACCAGAGGAGACACCAGGAAGTTACTGGTCCCAGCCAACAGTCCATCGGTTTCCAGTCTTTGTGCTAAGCTAAGTTAGCCAGCTGCTGTTGGTAGCTTCACACTTGCTGTAGTGTACAGACATAAGAATGGTATAAATTTTCAAATAAGCATATTTCTCAAAATATCAAACGTTTCCTTTAGGTTGATGAGTGACTTATTGTGTCTGGTATGATATACTAGTTCACCAGCTTTACAAGAAAGCATGTAATATGAAGTAAACATATATTTTAAGCATCTCAAAGCCCATCATCGTCAGACAGAGCTCCACTCATTTATCAGTTTTTAAAAATCTCTTTCCTTTTAGGAACAACAACATGTCCTCTTGTCTTTCTAAGGGATTAATTTTAGAAACAAAGTGTAGTATTAATAGCAGCTGACTGTACTGTTAGTGTCCCTATTGGGAAATCTGGGGCACAGAATCCCACTTTTGAGGTGTCACAGTCAGATACGAAAAAGAACTGTAGAAATACAGTAACATAAAAATAACTTGTGAGAGCAGAACACCAACTGCAATATACGATTGCATGTTACACTGAAGGACAACATTACTTGTATACAAACCTAACATTACCTCTGCTTAGCAGGAGCCAATTCAACAGGACCTTGTTCATTGTGACCTAAACGCTATCTGAACAGACAAAGCCCTGCTCGACAAGCTTTCTTACTAGCCAACCACCTCCCTTGTAATGGTTGTATTTGTTAATCTGCCTGTGCCCATAGAACCAGGGTCACAGTGCGTAACTTTTGAGCCAACATATAGCCTATGTACAGGCCTGGCAACAAAAGCAAAATGCTAAAAGCTCCTTTGAGCTGCAAACATTTGGTGTTGATTCTCAGTGGCTTTAGCACAATAAGCAACCCCTTTCACAATACACACAGTCACTGGATTCAGTGTTATTATCAGGATTCCAAGTGAATGTTTAATATATTGATTTACTGATTAATATTTTCGTTAAATTATACAATGTATAACACCCAAATGAAGCTTCGATACAAAATCAGTATGGGAGCAGAAGTCATTTACTAAATGAACACAACGCCAGAATGAATGTTGGTACGTTTAAAGTGTACATTTGATATGTCAAAACTTTATTTAAGTTGCAATTTTCAATTTCATGTAGTGACAATGCAAAGATGTGTTAAAGTCTGGTTAGGTTTAGGGACAAAAAACACTTAGTTAGAGTTGGGTAAAGTTCACGTTTTACCTTATAATACCTGGTTTTGTTGCCATAAATATGGCTGGAAACTCTCCTGACGTCTCGTTCAAAATATCCGCTTTTGGTGTCACAAAGACAAAATGTCCCAAGGGTTGCTAAAATTACCCAGTTTAGTTAAAGTGGTCTCAAACGGTGGTCTCTTGCTTGGCAGCCATCTCACCACCAGCCTTGTCAGACCCTTCCCCCCTCATATACTGTACGTAATCTGAACGTAATATGACAGGTGACGTAGAAATGTTTATGTTTTACGACGGAAATGTTCAAAACTAACAAGTGAGGGGAAGTCGTACACGTGCAAGTCACAAATAAGTCTCAAGCCTTAACCTTTAAATCTCAAGCAAGTCCCAGGTTACTGTTGTGAAAACAGGTCGAGTCCCTGCTGTAAGTCAAGCAAGTCACAAGTCAAGTCATGAAACTCTGATGATCCCTCCCAGTTTTTAAATTAGTTAAAAGACAACGGCCACTAAAAGTTGAGTTTTATCTTCAACCTTGATTTTTAAAAAAAACTGCTGCAGCTTTGTGGCAGTCAACAAAAAGCCTCCATGATGAACAGCAAGGATCGCAAGAGCTGCACAAGGGAGCAAGATTCATCATTGTGACTTACGTCTGCTGGGTAAACAAACAAAATTAAACATATTACAAAGACCGAATCGCAGATATATAAACCACAGTAACTGTCGTCGCCATACATCCGCATCGGTTCGCCACCTTGAGTGTGGAAACATTTCTGAAATGTATGAGTTCATTTACAGCGTAGTCATTACCAGGAGGTTTTAGTAAACATCAGAAGCTCATAAGCTCATTATTAACTGTTCTGTTGACATGGATATGAAGCTGTTTCTTTGCTATGCTGTATCATTTGCCATCAGTCTCGTGACTTTAAATGTCTGTTACTCTATAAAGACTGCCACATTAAATGACACTGTGAAGTCATTTCATTGGCTCCCCGGTGATGTCTTTTGTCGTCCAACTCGTCTCTTGTGAAAATCTTTAAAACCTTCAATAAAGCAGTTTTCATCATGCCACAAAACTAAGGTTTTTAAAGATGTTTTAATACACTGCTATGCTCACCTTAACCAAATTATTTTTTCTGAGCGATAGTTGTGAAGTGTGTTGTGAATATTTATTTAATTTAAAAAAACAATTAAATTCAGTTGTGCGTTTGTTTGCGGTTTTTGTTTTTACTTTACTTGTTTCTTTCCTTTAATTTTCATGGAGTTTTTTTCCATAAATGCTTAGATTTGTGTTTAATTATGATGCAAAAAGACGAAGCTATTGCACATTTAGATGTGGTATATAAAGAGTTTTAGGATTCCAGTAGGCCTATCACAAAATGACCATGATACTTGTGCTGCACTGTATCTGTTGTTAAGCACAATTTTGAAATGATTACTTTGTATGCTGATTTTTTCCCCCTAGAATGGGGAAAAGGTCTGTTTAATTTCTGCTGCAACAAGCTTAGATGTGGCTCTATTGAAACAGAAATAAAAAATGTTTCATTTACGGCAGTTGTAGAGAAGTTAACACATGGAATAAAGGGTGAGGACATTTCAGTTTCTACTTCCTCCTGTATACAGTTGATCAAGTCATTGATAACCAATATTTAAAAAAATATTTTTTTTGTCTTTATACTTTTCACTGTAGACAGAGCTGAGACGCAATGTCATAAAAGTTATATTGCCGAATAAACAGAAGACTTGGTGTTTGGGTGTTGCTTCAGATGGTTGATGTTTGGTTTGGTGCACTGATTTTGGTCAAAACTGGCTCTTAAAGAGCATCTAAACCTCATCTCCTGTGGGTGATCGACTCCTCCATGGGTTCACACTTTTAATAAACATTTTTCTTTTCGTAGCCTCCATAATTTTGTCCATAACGCCTGCGGAACGCTTTCTTCATCATCATCAGCTCAATTCAATTTGATAAAGTTCCATCTATAACCCACCATGACTAAACCTGACACCAGCCGAGATTCAAAGAGGATGCCATTACGTTATTTAGACCAGATTTTTTTTTTAAATGCCATGTTATTGTTTTTGTGGGGGAGGGTTTCACAGGATCAAGTGTAAATATGAGGCATCCTGGTAGATTTAGTGGAGTTATTGGCTTTGCAAATGTTTGAATAACTCCTCAAACACTTCCTGCTCTCCATGGGCTTCTGCATCTCATCACAGCTTTGGAGCTAAGTGATCGTTTGGCTAAATGAGGAGCCCCTGACTCCACATGTTTGTGGGAGCTGTAATGACACTGTACTCTCAGCAGGCTTGTGCAACACTGCACTGGAGAATGAGGAGGACTGCTGGGCCTACAGCACGCCACGGCCCTGACTCATTCTTGTCCTCCTATGGACCCATTACTCTGCTCATGGCTGATGCTCGAGTAGCAGCGATGCCTCTTCCTATGGAACCATTAGTCTGCTGCACACGGTTGTAAAAAAAATCTGCAACAATGTGGATTCCAGATGCTGCAAGATGGCTTCATTTCTGCTTGTTAACAGTAGCAGTTATTCAGCATCTAATTATTCAGTTTTTGTAAAGACTTAAATGACTGGTAAACAAATAAGAACAAATACATGAAAAAGAAAGCAAAGAAACAGCGAGCGATGGTTTGAATGTGATAGCCACGAGCGAATGTTTCAACATTTAACATTTCCTCGGTTCAGGGGGTTCAAGTAAACATGTTCAGTGAACTCATGGGCACTGATGTTTATGTGGTTCTTCCATTGACATAAATAAAGATGGATGATGTGTTTCCACTTCCTCCCATTGTACAAAAAATGGAGCCAAAATATCCCTGATATGAGCGCTGCCATCTTGCGCTGGTGGAGCTAGAGTCTGGGCAGTAGTGATCGGGCGGTGGATTCTTGTTATCGAGTTCCCGCCCATACACCCACCCGAGCTGGACTCAGCTGTCGATCATGACGTCTCACCCCCTTTTGATAGCATGAAATAACTAATTAAAACCAAACAGATCAGAAAAATCAATTTTAGGTGTAGTTTGTGTTTTTAGTTTGGTCCATGTCCTACCTGAAATCATTGAGGAGGAGGGGTTTATGACCTATACTGCAGCCCACCACCA
>JBBPCS010000855.1:2551858-2571195 GCA_037974645.1 Hollardia meadi | reverse complement strand
GTCCTACCTGAAATCATTGAGGAGGAGGGGTTTATGACCTATACTGCAGCCCACCACCAGGGGGCGATCAAGATGTTATGTCGTCCATCTTTATATACAGTCAATGGGTTCTGCTGATGAATAAAGTCCCTCTATTTGAATTTAAAAGGCTCCAACTGAGATGTGCTGCAGGGTGTCCACGACTACTAAGAAAATGCATACAGTGATGATTGGTGATATGCTAATGTGAAACAGGTATATAGTGTTTACCATGTTCACCATTTTAGTTTAGCATGTTAGCATGCTAACATTTTCTAATTAGCACTAAACATAAAGTGGATTTGGCCATGAAACCATTTGACAGTTGAAATATTGGACAGTTAAAATTTAAACTTGATAATGGTGCAAGTCATCCTGAGGGGAACATGAATGTCTAAAGCAAATTTCATAGCAACCCATCCTCTAGTTGTTGAGACATTTCACTCAAAACCACCTCCTGGTGGCACTAAAGAGGTAAAATCAGAGGATCTCCAAATAAGTCACATAACCTATTTCCACAGACAAAGCAATTTCTATTAGAGACCCAAAAAAAATCTAGTCTATTCAAATTTTAATCTTCTTCCCTCTGGTGATGTGATTGTAAAAACATGATTGTTGAAATAAAATACAAATGTAAAAGTAATACATTATTTCATTTCTTTTTCTTTTTTGCTAACTTGTTGGATCTTGTTGAATTAATTGGGAGTAGCCTTTGGCAAAAATGAAACCCTGATAAAAAAAATCTACCATAATGCTTGTGATGTGAGAGAGTTCAGTCACTATTGATGAAACTGAATAACCCTCTCATGAGCAACTGAGCTACAATATCAGGGAACAAAGGCTCTAATCTGCACTTTCACCAATAGACAAAATCCACAGCTGCTTTCCTGGCAAATAATCCTGAAACTGTCTTTGCGGAGTTGAACTGTAACACGTATTTTTGTCCCAGTAAAATCAATTCTTAACAGTAATTCCACAAAGTTTGACTCCCACTGCCTGTCAATGGGGCAGCTCCTGGCTCTTTTAAATTAGTTTAAGCCCTTTTGATAGAGGCTTTTCTTCATAAGTGTACAGTACTGTGAGTTGTTTCCCATCAAGCAATTGATCAGCGAGTTTTTGACAAAACTTTCCCCCTGCGTCATGTTTAAGCTTGGAACAAATTACAAAAAAAAAAAAATCTTTAAAGATCTCTCACAAAATGTTTTAGACATTTAAAAAAATACTTACATTTAAATCGTATTTTTTTCTAATATGTTTTGATATGGCTCTCCAAGTTCATTAACTTGTTAACAACTCTATTACTATTACTTCTCCCTCAAGTAAAAATACCAGATTGTATTGATATGCAACTATAGTTAATTTCAGTTTATGGACACATGACGACTCTTACTTTACTGAAAGGTCCATTCTCAGTGTACGTGACCTGGACTTTTCACGTTTTCACATTCTGAAGTTGAACATTGGACCAGGATCGGCAGTTTAGACTTGCCAGATTCTATTTGTAAAAACGTAAAAACATGATTGTTTGCTGTATTTGTTAGATCTTATTAAGCCAGTTTGAGGCCCAAGAGGAGAAAGATTTTAATCCTCAAGGAAGCCGATTGTCCTTGACTGGGCTCATTTTGGGCAGACCAGTGCAAACTCCCCTGAAAATTACAAACCATTGTCGAATCTGCATGCGTAAAAAGCATTTTACTGTGTGAGCTATTCAAAATAGGGGAAAAAAAGGATTAGTTGGTCTTTCCAGAACAGGATACATGTTGTAGATAAAGCTCTGCTCAACCAATTTACTAAAAACACCTCTGCATTTGATGAAACTTGTCAAGACTGTATTTTTGCCAAAAAACTTCCCACTTTCAAAATTAAAGTACTGGCCATCAAACCATGCAGCCAAGCATTAAACAAAAGATGACATTTTCTGAAGAGCATTGATGAGTTGAGGCAAATTCAAAGACTGTAATTCTTTATTGTACATTCACAATTATTTTCACCAAACATCCCATCGACAGGGAAACAAGTTACAAAACAAATAAACAGTTTATTAAATTTTTTTTCCCCCAGTAAGAAGCAGAATAAACCTTCATTTGCAAAATCGACTATAAACAATAGGGAAAAAAACAACAATGCAAAAATGTCTGAAGACAAAAACGTTGCCAAGACAGAACAAGATGCACCGACAACAACAGGGGGAAGCCATTGTGTGATTGTCTGTGGATCACACAAGAACACATACAGCGGGCGTGTGTTCCTCAGTCATCAGCTACAGAAAATCATTTGTTTCATAGGAAAGCAGGAGGGAGAAACAGATAGATATTCTCCTGGGGGATGAAGGAGTCAGAGGGCTTTGTTTGCCCAGAACTGCTGTGACGCCCCGTAGAGGGAGCTGGGCGTGTCCACCGGCCCACCTGGGAGGTTGTGTTGTCGGGCTGGAGGCCAAAAGGAAAACCCTCAGGGTCTCAATAAGACAGATCACGTCATAGAGTACAATGTGACCGACTCAGCTCAGGAGGAAACAAGTGGATGCAGACTGTGTCAATCAAGGGGTGAATTGATAGATGCCTAAAGCATCTTTTGCCAAGATTTTACCTGAGAATGCATCTCTCTTATCAGCCAAAAGCACAAAGCGGAGCTGCAGCAAAGGAGAGCATCACATCCCTAACCAGCTCTTTCTCTTTACCTAAATTAAATGTTTTCTACCACCAGGAAGTGACTAAACAAATGTCTAACGTCCAAAGAAAGCTGGATGCTTCGTTTCTTTCTGTTAAAGCATCACAGACCGGCTGAAGCGTCGAGCATGTGCTTGTTTTCTGCCATGAACTGATGTCGCACAACACAATTTCTTGGGATTTAAACCTTAAAGCTTGAAGTAGTTACGTCTGGCTGCAGTTTGGGGATAACGCCACGCAAAATGCAATCTCATTCTCATTTTCACAGAAGCGGCAAATTTAAAGGGTGCAGGTTTTTCTGCAAAATGTTTTCCGCTGATGTCTTTTGCTTTTCCAAACAAAGCAAACTTCTTTTGGAAGTCCAGCCTGATGAAGTAAAACTAACAAATATGAAAAAAGGGAAGTAAATACACAATTCTTACCCAATTAATACAAAATATATATTAACTCCTTCCCCCCGACAAATGCAGAAAATGAAAACAAAACGTGACTTTGCTATCTTTTTATGTGATGCACAAGAGGCGATGTTCAAAAAGCAAAATGAAACACGCCTCTCAGTGTCTTCAGATTCCTCCCTCCTTTGCTCACGGTGCCTAATGTTTAGTAACATGAAAGGAGGGAAGCCGCCTGTTTCCCTGTGGAGCGGTAACGTCTCTATTTGTCATCCCTGGGGACCCGGCACTTGTCAGCGTGCAGCTCTACAGAGATAGATCCCTCCTCTGACTCTGTTTTGTGTCAATCCCCTCGAATCCTACAGTGCTATTGTGCCTCGGCCCTCCCCTGCTCCCTCCCCCGGAGAATACAGGCCGCGTTATGTCTGTCTTCATGTGAAAAAGGTCAACTTAACAAGACAGAGAGAAAGAGTTTGCACACTTTTTTTTATAAAGCTAAGTGGTAACTACTTCAGACTTAAATATGTAGCATTGCCATTCATAATACTTGCTTATAATGGCTTCAAGAAATTGTATATGAGGAATCCTCAAACATAGATCTGATGTTAAACTGCTTCGCAGTGAGTAAACACAGAAACAATAGTACGGTGGCCCTGAGAGCTCAACGTACTGCAACTTGCAAATAGACAAACTTAAGCAAAATAAGAAAACATCTTCGCCAATTTGAAAACACGTGAGCATCATCGAGAAAAAAAAAAAAAGTGCTGCATATAGAGCAAACGTGTTGTGACTCATGAAGTCATTAGTCAGCTGTCTAATAAATAAAAAGGTACTGTGCGTGACTGTATTTGGTCGTGTTTTCTCACTTTGCAGCTTTAAAAAACTAAACAAACAAACAAAAAAAAAATACAATTTTTCTTAAGTGCAAAGGATGAAACTTTTTAGTTTTCCCCCCTCAGGTTCATTTGATTGGTGGCCATGATTAAAGCATCATTTTGATCCATTGTTAATATAAAAATATTGATTATGGCAGCTTTAACATCAGGGCTGCATTGTTCATTACTGCTCATTTATTCTACTCTATGTAGCACATTTCTTTTATTGTATATTTTATATGTCATGTGACCAGCTGGCTGTATGTTAGATGGTCATAGATAGATAGATAGATAGATAGATAGATAGATAGATAGATAGATAGATAGATAGATAGATAGATAGATAGATAGATAGCTCATAAAAAGTTTGAAGCTTGATCAACCGAATCACACCCTTCACACCTGGCTTTGACACTGACATACTATATACACATACCATTAAAGTTGACGAGCGTTGCGCTGCCAGTGTTCTGTATTTACCGTTCTTGTTGACAGTGACGGCACAAACAACGTGAGGCGACTCCAGCAGAAATAATAAGCATTGTGGAGCAGCGTACCGAAGCAGGTGCAAAGACGCCCACTTTTTCCTCCCCCATCCCTGACAAACCCCCATATCACACACAGATGTTTCCCATCAAAGGCACCCACAAACCTCTCCACCCTGAGTGTGTAAACCAAGATAAGGACCCATTCAAACAGAGGGACTCTGAAAACTGCACCTTGCTATTGAGCTTTTCTTTCTTTTACAATACGCACTTCAAGACTGCGAGCTGCTTCTTTCTCCCCCCCCCCCTCTGAGGGGTCACATATGCCTCGAGCGCCATGAGCAAAACATGTAGGTAGGACTTTTGTGAAAGGCATTTGAAAATTGACAAGAAAAAGGGATAATACCAGAGTGGTATTTGGATGCGGCGGAGGGGGGGCGAATGATTGAATAACAGTAATTAAAGCAGTTATTCGTTCGGTGAGCACCTGCATGAGGGATGATATTGCTCCTTAATTCAGCTCAGTTTAACTTCTCTCAGCCGGTGGTTCCAGCATCGCCTCATTAATCGCTGATTGGCATCGAGCTGTTCACAGGAACAAACTGTTTACTCTGTCTTGCCTGCTTTCTCCGGGCTGCACACGGCGTTGGCCTCTCTCACATGCAGCATTAAGACCTATTGTACTGAATGAGGCCAGCATAAGGCTGATTCATATATACATATACAACAGAACAGGATCTATTACTGTACAATCACACACTGCATTCTACACGTTATCTTCTACATGCAGTGCAGAGGTTTTGGGAGAAAAGATTCACTTCTGTGCACGTCTTCCATACGTGATACGAAATGGCTTGCTGAGCCATTAAAAATATTTTGAATCATATCCTAATCCCCTTTAAAGTCACCACCTTTAAGCATAGCTGAACAAGTTTCAGAGTATTAGAGCAGTGGGTTAGAAAGCACTCTTCACCACCATCATCAAATCATTTTGTTCAGGCCTCCGGTTGAGTTTTAGTCTGTGAGTTTTTATGTCCTCGGGCTGTTCCTGAGCAGATTTTGTGGTGTGGCAGCACTCATTGTCCTGCTGGGGGATCAATGTCATCGGGGTGTGCCGGTGCCATGGAGGGGTGTGATGATCGATTGATCTGCAAGGGTGTTTGGGCGGATGGTTTGTGTCAAGTGGCATCCACATGAATGCCAGGATCCAGGGTTTCCCAGCAGAATATTACACTGTAGCGAGATGATCAATGTTACTCATTTCAACTGTCAGTGGTTTTAATGTTGTGGCTGATCGGTGTATGTTGAATTAGATAACTTCAGTGAGAAATGCTTTAATGAATTCCTGTTTGTACCTTTAACTGTACACACACACACACACACACACACACACACACTTTATGTAGAAGTTCAAGTTTGCAGACACACACACTCACACAGATAGACACAAGCACCAGCACACACCTTTCTTGAGGCCTTGCAGGGGCGAACCTCCAACTCCTGCTGCCTCGAAAAACACACCTGCCAGTCAACATAAAGTGGGGTCAAATCCCAAAGGGCAGCGACTCTTAAACATCCGTCAGACAAACAATCTAATGTATGCAAGATGGATTGGTGGGTTGGGAATAAGCTATACATTCTCCAATATATCAAAACACAATTAAGTGAACTGACAATTACACTGAAAAGAGAACCTGCAATTATCTCTTTGTGGACTAGAACTTCAGCTGATGGGAAATAATAGATAATTGTGGATGATAGTGTGGTCCCATTGTTATTTATCTGCCAAGTGAGTTTGATCAACTCATGAGTGCAACTTATAAATAGTAAATTAGTGGTTTCAGTTCAGTTGCTTTACTTAGTTAACATAGTTGTTTTATAATTGACACATGCTTCATTTCTCTCAAACAGAAATGGATGAAAAGGTTGCCTGGTCAGAGGTTTTTATGGATCAAATATGGTGGCTCATGCGGGCCAATAGATACATTCATTAATGGGGGTTTTTTTTGTGGAAATGAAAAAAGGTGAACAAGGTGAGATGCAAACTCTCTTTGTCATTTCCAATTTTATGTTCATTTTGTATCCAACAAGAATATTTTTGATCCCTTAAATTTCTGTGACTTTCAGTGTGTTTTTAAAAGTGAACTTTTCTCATTTCTCCAAAAATAAATTCTTTGTATCCCAACTTGTAACTAAATATTAGCAAGTAAGCACTTTATCAGTCCAGGGAAAACATTGCAGTATCTCTGTTGATAGAAAATTAGCCTGCTATATAACGGTGGGCTGCTCGAGATAATAGGTGGGCAACTTGGGTGGTAGGTAGTCCAGAGGTTAGAGAGGTGGACTAATAACCTGAAGGTTGCCGGGTTGAATCCCTTGCCAGATGGCACAAAAATCTGGCAAAATGGCAGCTAGCAACCGGAGGGCTGTCAGAGTCCAGATCCAGATCCAAGCTCCTGCTATGGTGTCCTCAGAGCGCTCCAGATTATGGCTGTGTGTTTGTTTGGATGGGTTCAGTGCAGAAGATTAATTTCCGCATGGGGATTAATAAAGTAGTATTCTAATTTATAAAGAACAATTTGAAGAAGGGGAAATTGGGAGGTAGTGAAGCAGCATTTCTAAATTTGCAATACCCTATGACTTGAGTCAGTCAAAGGCAGATTGATTTACCCTAAAATAAAAATATTAAATCATCCAGTTTTTACATTAACAACTCCATAACATGTATTTTCACTTCCTACCATAGCCAAAACTACATAGTCTTATTCAAACTGAAAAGTGACAAAGAAAACAACAAGAACAGCTAATCAAG
Organism: Hollardia meadi; assembly: GCA_037974645.1. Taxonomy (NCBI): domain Eukaryota; kingdom Metazoa; phylum Chordata; class Actinopteri; order Tetraodontiformes; family Triacanthodidae; genus Hollardia; species Hollardia meadi. Next base: position 2,563,947 of record JBBPCS010000855.1, on the reverse strand, counting down.
CCTATACTCAAACCTCAAAGTAACTTTATTAAAATGATTTAATATTTAGGTATAGTTACTGGGGTCAACAACCTTTGAACAGCTTAAGAATACGTCATGTTGAGTTGTGTAGTGTTAGTATGAAAAGATCTCCGGGTCCTTTTTTTTTAGCAGGTTTCAATCTGTGCTTTGACTTCCTGCTTTGAGTTTGTTCATGTGTCTCCATCACCTGACGCCTGGGCTGCTACATGTGTGTCTTTTTCTTACTTAAACCTTTTCTTGAAATGTTGAATTGGTAGCTCCTCCTTCAATCAGTTTGTTGCTTTCTTGTTTTTCTTTCAACATCACATCTGCAATTCTTCCTCGCTTCTGTCTCCTCTCTCCTAATTCCTTCACTCACTCTGAAAATGTAAAAAAAAAAGAGAAGAAGAAGCCGTCTGGAGTCTGAGTGATGCAGAACTTGATGTTAGTTACAGTAATTGTGGACACACGGTGGGAATAAGCAGTCAAGCTATCCAAACTATGAAGCGACATTAGCATTACTGTAATGTAAAGCAGCAGCAACCAGATAAACTGGACGGTTACACAACACTAGTGTTGATTTTAAATTTACTTTAGCAGCACTGAAGAGTTTCTGTTAGCCAATTACTTTGTACAAATACAGATTATTATTTGATGCAGCACGTCAGTAAATGTCACAAATGATCCTCCGTCTGAACTCCGTCTGTCCCATGAAAGCAGCTCCAGCCTCAGCACGGAGGGTTCGTTAGTTTAAAAACCAGCGTAGCAGGAGCGGGTGGTGGTTTGTTGGTCGCTCCTTGTTAACAGTAACAGCGGTCTCTGAGTCTCACATGGGGATGCAACGTCAAAGCGTGACTGAAAGACTGCGTGAAGCTCAGGGTGGACTGCGTACGTGCAATATCAGAATTTGAGAGGTGGGTAAACAGAGTTTTGTATGGACCAGACAGGAGGAGAAGTGAGCAGTGGGTGAGTTAGGAGGCAGGCTGCAGGCCGCCAATCAGAATTGGCGGCCTGCAATATTTCCATTGGCTATTTTTCTTAACTTTTGTGTCGGTGGGCAAGATGCACGTTTGGGTGGGTTAAGCCCACACCTGCCCATAGCTGCTTCAAGAGGAAAAGAACATTTACAGGTTGTAACTATTTGTTTTTAAGTACTTTTTGTCACTTTGCCACATATGCATCTCCATCAGCTACACGAGATATCTGGATATCCATTCATCTTTCAAACTGATTTTAAACTTAATAACTCTAACCGGCTGAGCTAACACTCCGCTCCAGAAAGTGGCAGTAATGCACCTAAAGCTGCCAAAAATGCCAGCACATTTAACTTCCGAGACCCTGAAGTGAAAGAAGAGATTTCCATGAAGCGCTTCACACTTTTGAGAAGCTAAATTGTGTCGCACCTCTCTGCTCTGTAATAATGAGACGTAATATGACGTAATGTACTTTATACGCAAGCATGGTGGGACCTGACAGGCTTCAGGCAAAGTTTTACGTACAACTTGCTTTCCATAGACTGTATGAGAAAGAAGTGGAAAGAAAGAGTGTTTAGCTGTTAATATATTGACTCTGGGTTTCCTTCCTAGCTTCCTTCCCTCCATTCTGCTATTATCAGAAAGGTGTATCCCATCAACTTTGTGCATGTCGCATGCACATCCATTCTCACCTCCATGCTGGTAAACAAACCCCTCATTGCTACAGTATATAGATGTATCTAACTTATTCAACATATAAAGACCAACGCTTCAGCAACACAGACTGCTTCAGGATAAGAGCAACAGTCACCTGGATGGCGTTTATACCAACGACGACAGGTGTTACAAATCAAGGCAATCGACCTGAAGCCAATCCAAGCAAGATGCAGCACCCTCACAAGATACATGTGATAATAATAATAATAATAATAATAATAATACAGGGGTCTGCTCATCAAAACACTGCACTACAGGGCCAGTGAGTCACAGGAACTCTCAAGTTTTTATGCTTAAGATTAGTTTAGAATTGATGAGCGAGAGGCCTCTAAAGTGCAGAAACATTTTTGATGTACAATTCCATGACAACGGGGCAAACTCCATCTGCTGATGAAAGCTACTGTATACTTTGGCTTGAATGGCTGTTCATTTCCATATTTTTGTGTCTGAGGACCCCCTCCCAATCTACAGGCTGCATCTGAAGAGTCTTCCTTGAATCAAAGCAAATGAAACTGAATTGAATTAATGAAAAACAAAACAGCTACTAAATGGACCTCGCTTTGTTTTGTCACCTGCTATTTTAAAAGTCAAGAATATACTCAATCTTGAGGTTTTTCCGCTCAATGTCCAAATTCTTGAGCTTGAGTTTCATTATTAAACGTTCAAAAGTCTCAACACGAGGACTGAGTCTCCGAACGCGAGGTCCATCTTAATGAGAACTGATCTGCCGAGGAAGGCCACGAGATGTGCTTGAAAGTTTCTGGAATAACTGATATCGGGCCCTTTTTTTTTCTCTCTTTCTTATCTAAATTGTTGTCTAATAATAATTCTAAAGTTCTAACTGAGATAATAACTCACATGTCCGTAGTTACCAAACAAATAAAGAGAGGATTTCATAGTTGGGAAGTTTCTGTAATGCAGCCCCTGGTGATTAGAGAGCCAATCTGTCAACTAATGCACCTCAATTTAAAACTCCATGTTGGAAATCATCCATTTTACTGAAGTGTGTTTGTGTGGCACATTAAAGTTCATCTAGCTCCAGGGCGGCTGCACTCCCACTGACCCCTCACCTCTGTGGAACTCATAAAGTACCTCCCATGTGGATTATACATTATATGCCATTGTTTTCATGTGTTGGAAAGTGTATGTAAAAAAAAAAAAGGGGGGGGGGGGGGGAAACCAATGTGTTGGGCGGCAGATAGGGAGAGATAGAGACGGAGTGAATGAGCAGCTGTGGCAATATTTCCAATATTTACTCTCCTCCACTGAGTGCAGTTGCTCGGGCCTTTGAGGAGCAATCAAACATCCGGAGATGGTCGGAAGATTCTCCCTTTAAGCCACAAGGTTTTATTTGAGAAAGAATACCTTCTGTTCATAGGATTTGCAGCCATTTCATTTGAATCCATCTGTTTTTAAGGTGAAAAAGAGAGAAGAGGGGGAGTGAGGAATAAAATAAAACAAACAAACAACAACAGGAAAAAAAAAAGGAAGGCAGGCTATTGAACAGAGCATGTTTGTGCATCATATTGTGCTTGATGTAATGTAGGTCAGTGTTCTGCACAGCACCAGATAAGACACAGCGAACAAGTGCTGTGTGTACTTACAAGCAAATATCTGTCAAAATAGAAATTGACAGATCTACAAGAGCCTTCTCTCTCCCTCTCTCTTCTTTTTTTTTTTTTTTTTGGCCAGGGAAGTGGTTCCTTCGTCATTAGCATTTTTGAAAAAAGGGCCAGAGATTTGGGCCTATCTGCCTCCACTCGCTGCCGCAAAGCCAGTCTGGCCCAGGTTGTTATCTGTGCACTACAGAGGTGCAGCTGTTTAGCAAATGGATTTGCAGATTTTTAAAGGGAGATGAGGAGGGGGAAAAAAAAGAGGGGGAAGAATCAGGTATTCACAACAACCCTCCCCAAACTGGCGTTTTGTGCTTGTGTTGTGTGTGTGTCTGCGTGCAGACATGTACAGTGTATGCGTGTGTTTTCTTATAAATCGTTACCTTCTGTTTTTTGAGGCCCACATTATTTTTGGAAATGGCATTAAACACAAAAAAAAGCATGAAAAATGCTTATTCTCTCTTTCTGCGCGTTCCTTTATTCACTTTCCAGCCTCCCGAGGGGCCTTCTCTTCTCCTGAGCGGGCGCCATCGCCGCTCTGGTTGCCTAACTGGACCGAGGGAGGCTGGGAGTGGAAGGAGGAACCAATGGGGTGCTTTAGGTGGGGTGGGGATGCTGCTGTCTTCACCACAGCTGCTGGCAAGTGCATCTCTTTTGTCTAATGCAATCCCAGCGAGGCCGACACACTCGCACGCAAACACACACACGCGCACGCACACGTGGAGGAATTCTGGCTTCAACCAAGGGCCCCCATGGGAGAGAGAAAAGGGCCCTAAGCCATTGGAGACACTGAGGGTGGTTGGCTTTCCTAAGTGGGGGTATGTATGTATGCACACACACTCTTACACACACGCTTCCTCAAACACACACCACCTTGTTCTCTCCCTCTTAAAGATACAAACAAACACTGCCAACATATGTACACACAAGGACCCTCACGCATGCACAAACACACACCCTACACACACACACACACACACACACACACACACGTAGACCATACAGTGTGAGTGTGATGCCTCCGAGCTGCAGCCTCGGTCTCTACCAGGAGGTGTCGTAGAACAAGCCGGAGGATGCAGAGAGGCGAACATGACGCCCTCAGAGCACGAATGATTCACACACACCTGACCTGGTCAGAAAGGTGACGAGTACAAAACACAGCACACAGTGAATCACATTTCTTTATACAAAACTGTCTTTGAAATGTGTTTTTAAAGGTGTATTTATTTATTTTTTTAAAAGTTCTAATCTTCATCGTGCATTAAAAATGTAATTCACCTCTTCATATTTAGTGATGTAGATTTTAGTGAGCAATGAATATTGTACCATCTGTAACAGCAACTGTAAGTCAATCCATGCATGTAAGTTATTCATGCTGTCACCCAGTCTTCCCACTCATCCATTCTACTTAACATGCCTTGAATTTGTCGGCTGCATGTGTTTGTCTGACTCCAGTTTTTTATGTCCAGATTCTGATATATACCCCCCCCACACACACACACATCCTGCATTCTGTTGTTTCTCTGCCGCAACACAACAGAAAGTTTCATCTCATCTCGGCTAACTCCACCCATCAGGTACGTAAAGCAGATTAAACACTTTGAAGCGCAGGCCTGAGTGTGAAGACACAGCGGACATTTTGACAAACTCAAAAATCTTAAAGTGTGGACTTTAGGTGGGTGTAATTTAACAAAAGTTGATCTGTGAAGTTGAAGTTCGAACATGTTTTAACTGACACAAATTACATTTTCCCCCTCCAGTCAAAAGGAACATTTCCCATCATGCTTTGCTCGTATGCTGTTTTCTCTGACTCCTCTCTAAATTTATCCTCGGAAACACCTTCGACATTTCGTGCTCTAAAAAGTCAAAGCGATTATTTCAGCTGTGGGTGCCTCTCAACAATTAACAGCACACACAGACTATTTACTGACTGATTAATGACAGCGGGCTCCGGCTTATACCGAAGGAAATTAATTCAGATTAAGTTTCAGCATTCGTGTCATAATGTCAAGTTTTTTTGTTTGTTTTTTAGCAGGAAATAAGATATTCTAAAAGTTGGATTCAACAGATGCACTACTTTGCATTTGTTATCAGTGTAATTGAATAGGCTATTGTGCTTATAAATGCTTAAATGCTTTAAACTGCAGCTAAGGGGGACAGTATGTGTTCTTTGTAATGACTGAACTCGCTTGCAAAATTCACAAAGAAATCTATTCAAATAGAGGAGAAGAGGTGTGCAGGTGTTGTTTAATTTTATTCATCTTCTTCTTTTGCTGAGCCATTAGTGGGTTTTGTATTTGCCCAACCATTGTGTGGGTGGCAGAGCTAACAATTAAACTATTGTTAAGACAATTGAGAACTGATAAAACTGTATTTAGATGGTGTAATATTCGATTGCAGCTTCACTATGATTACTATTAAACCATTTAACCTTGAAATATTTCCATCAGGGAAGCAGAAGCTCAAACAGGCAGCAGGTATTAAGTTTATCAGATGTCAAATTTGGTGGAAAAACAGATAAAAATGTCTGTTTGTTTGTTTTTTAATGATGATAAATGATTTTTTCCCCATTCAGGAAAAATAAAGTCTGTTTCATAAAGTCAATTTCACCTTTGCAGTTCACTCTGCGGGCTGCAGGATGATCAGGTGAACCAGCCGTTGTCAGAGCGGGTGACAAATGGCTGCGGAGTAAAAGGCTTTTTTGGACTTCAGCAGTGGTTCCAACAGATGCTGCCTGTCCGCATGTTCCTCTCCCCTGCCAGAAATATCAGGCTGAGAATTAGGCGAGGCGATCTATAATTTAACGTAACAAGTGACAGTTCATATGCTGCGGCAGCGAAGAGCCACAATGGAAGTGCATCTCAGTGTTGGAGATCCAGGCTCCCCTCAAGCCATCGCCTCCTCCCGTAAAGAGTAGAGTAGGAGTGAGCGCGCACACACACAGACACACACACAGACACACACACACACACACACACACACACACACCTCGCTTTCTGCTGGGGAGCAGAAAGAAGAACCTCCAGTGTGGCATAATGACTTTGCAGGGAAACAATGAGAAATAAATACCTTGGAGCTCCTCTATTAGTCAACACTTAAAAATCGTTTTTTTTCCCCCCCTCCCTCCCTCCTTCTCACTCTCTCTCTCTCTCTCGTTTTGACTGTCTCTCTCTCTTAATGAGCCTCTTGTTGGAGAGGTAACTAGGGCCGCCGCTCTGCTCCACGGCGCTCACGATGAGGAGACTGTTCGCTGTAATCACACGGAGGCTTGAGATGGAGGGAGCCTGGATTAGCTACTTCAGCGTGTGAGGAGTGTTTAACATGGCACCCGACACCGTGCTCCTTCCTGTCTTCACCAGACAAACAATCGCCGTTATTAATTTCATTTGCTTATAACAACAACTCCTTCTCCTTCTCCCCCACTCCTTTCATCCCTCAAAAAACAACAACAACAACAAAACTTCAATTTGGACCCTCCCTGCTCTTTCAATCCAGGCGTCAGTGCAAATTATTGCAGCCCGCTGCTAAGAATTACTAGGTAAGGAAGCTAAATGAAGATGAAGAATTGGAAAATGTTTCCAGTTGGAAGAATGTTGACTACCAGGGCCGGGGTCCTGGAGGATTCCCCACTATTTATCCTCATATTTTGGGCTGCCTCTCCCTTCCCACTCCCCTCCATGCTTCTCCTGGGGCCTTGGAGAAGCAGCTTGCACTCAGTGCTGCCAAAAGAATTTATTAGAGCAAATGGTGTTGTAAGCCCTATGGAAGGCATACCTTATGTGGAGATTTAAAAGATATTAGGAGGATGGCGCAGGCGGGAACCCAGGTGTGCCTGGTAATAGCCATTGTCTTGAGTGTGTGCGTGCACGTGCGTGTGTGTGTGTTTTTGTGTATTTACATGTGGCTCAGTGTGTTTATAGAGCTTCTGCCTGGGAAGACAAGAGGAGGAGCACAATGCACCCAAGACACCGGAGCAAACTGATTCTGCGACTGCACATCTCTCCATCATAAAGCCGTGGTGAATTATTCCTGTGGTCTGAATTAAAGCTGCTATATTCACTCTGCAAGTCAGTCCCAGGTCAGGGAGTGACTGGAATTTGGTTTTTTGTTTTATTTTCTCGTTTTATTCCCCTAATGCGCCGGGTGGGTGGGGTTTATCACATGAGGCCTGTTCTGATAGGTTCAGGCACGGCGCCAGTCACAGAAAAGGAAGTGAACTCACAATATGATTAAGATGATTGTTGTGGCTTCCTGTTGTGGGTGATGTTTCTGAAAACAGACACATTTCAAAATGATGTTCCTCACTTCTGATGAGTTTTAGGAGGGGAGCCTCATTTGTGGCAGAATTTATTTGTAGAAATTGGCATTGGAGACATTGGCAGTGAGGTGTAATGTTTGATGTAAGAAGTCTAACAGTATTTTTCGGGTCTTTTAAGTGGGCTAAACACTTGTGCATGACACAATGAATGACACAAGTAAAGAACTCTGTAGAATCACTCTTTATTATGTCTCCAGTTAGTCTTTACAAGAAGTTTCTGATGATTTGGACATGATTGACTGGAATTATTCCATTTTATTCTACCTTTGCTCTTCAAAATTACGTTTTCTCTAATAAAGAAAAAAAGCTATGTCAAATGCAAAATCCACTTTTGCCCCCCCCCCCCAAAAAAAAAAACTAAACTTGTCATGATTTCAGGCTTCCGTACCGGCTGGAGCTGTTTTGGTGCTTAAAATGCGTATTAAGTGTAGTACGGTAGCAACACCTTATCCACATTATGCAGCTCAATTATTCCATGAGCAACACCTGCAAAACAAATTTGGCATTCAAATTTGCTAAGGATGATCAAACAACGCCGAAACACTGTCATTATTTCTCCCTCACATACGGCAGCGAGAGGAGGTGAAGTGAAAAAAAAAAAAAAAAAAGACTAGCATGTTTTTTGTTTGTTTGTTTGTTTTTCTTTTTTCTGGATGCACTGAATTAACTATTCAGCTGGAAGCAAACTTCATTTTATAGGTTTCATTCACCTCATTTCCCAAAGTGTATTTAACTGCCATTGCAAAAACAACAACATAAATCGATTTGGATCCACAAAATCTCACCTGCAAGAAAAAAGAAAATCAATCTAAATATACTCTGAAGGAACTTTTTGGCACCCTCACTCAAGTATTGATGTGTAAGGCCTCACCTTTGACAACCTTTACATTAAAGCTCCCACTGCGTTTTAATCGTACAAGAAATCGTAACTCTTCGTCTTTGCATCTGGCTGTGAAAATACAGCCCTCCTCCACTAAGCTAGCCGTGCACTCTGACGCTAGATGAAGAGAAATCAGGGCTAATGAATTGCGCTTCCTCAGATATAATTCTGTAATAGCTATAATCAGGCCGTTCTGAGCACATGAATATACATGGCCAGCATCAGCTGCAATCCTGTTGGTGGTCAATATTCTTGAAGCTTTGCCAGTCAGGGAATATTCCTGCTTCCCTGCTCTGCCTTAATGTTATCAGGTAACACACACTGGCATTAAATCCCACAACAAAATAAAAGCCTCTTTTTGGAAGCCTTCACAGCAGACAATGCGGCTCTCACCAAAAGCCCTTTAAGTGTTCGTGTTTTAATGTCATTACGGCACCACGAAGGAGCACACACACCGGGCGGGGGGAGGAAAGCAAGGAGAAAAAAAAGAAAAAAATGCAGCTTGAAAAGAGAAACCCTACACAAGACCTCAAGGTACATTTGCTCTGAGCAGGGACAAAAAGACTTGAGCAATGGCAAAAACAAACGGGATGGGTTTATTACGTGGATGCGGTGAATAGTGGAACAACGGCCTAGGCAGTCCTCGCTGACAGCTTCTAAAGCTGCAGATTTGTGCCCATTAGTCACACATTTTAGCAAGAAGGTGGTTTCTAAAGTGCATTGATAGGGATTACAGTTCTATCCTTTCCTGTCTTTCTTTCAGCACCGAAACATGCGGCTGATTCCTGAGATGCCAGGAGGTTTCTGCAAAGAAAAGAGTGGGGGAACTATTGTATTTGTTTTCTAAAATGGCAATCCATAGGGTATTAAGGGGCTTAATCTGTGATTAATATTTTAATGAACAAAATAAGCAGCGAATTCCGAAGTTTACCCCGTCCCACACCACAGGAAGGTTTATTTACACGCTGTCTGGGCGAGAGGGAGACAGAAAGAGGCAGATGAATGCAAAACACGTTCAGTTGAGATTACATGGTGGCACTTGGGTGCGATTACACCAAGAGGGATTTGAATAATCTCAGTTTATTGAGTTCAAGATATTTTGTAATCGTAGATTAGTTTTAACAGGGACATTCTTAACGATGCTCTCCAAAGCTAGGATTAAGACAGATAAGAGTTTGTGTTAGTGAATCCAAAATCAGTATTTAAGGCCCTTTCAGTGCGCTTGCACCCTAAATATTTCTTCTGTGTGACTGAGTTTGTATTTGTAATTTTTTTTTTTATTCTTCCAGGGAAAGTTGTTTAATATCCAGTGACAGCATACTTTACTCTCTCGTGGCTGTACAAGCTCGCACCTGCAGGATGCTGCCCGGTATCGCACAACACACGGTTGAAAGCCTTGCTCACAGGCCCTCTATCAAAGAAAAAAAGAAACGGGCAGGTGAACAGGTTATGGTAATCTGGTTTTAATTGCTGTAGAGAATCTGGATTGATTGGAGTGATTACATGGATTCAAACCAACAAGCATCCAATCACAAGAGAGCTTTGACATATTGGTATGTGCGCATTGTTCTGCCTCTGCTCCGATATATTGTACTTCTTAGACATTACATTACATTAAATTAACAGCTAGAGTTATTTTTTTAGATTAAAAGTTTACAAACAAGATATATAATAAGTTTATAGAAGCTATAGATATAAATTAAACCACCCAATATATAAATCAATTAAAATAAGCTCAATCTAGACAAACTATAACACTTCAGTGCCACTCATTGATGCATCAAATGCTCCAGTAACATAATAATATGCTGATAGGGGTCATTATTTTACTTTTTATGCTTTAACATTTTCTTAATTAAGTACAGTTCTGAATTCAGGAGTATTTTTAAAGTGTGGTGTTGCTACTTTTACTTCAGTTAAATATTTAAATTCTTCTTCTAACAGTTTTGGCTTCTGTCACCCACATTAAAGAATTTTTTTAAAATATCATCCTGTCCTTGAACAACAGCAAGAAGTCAACTCATAAATCCAAGCTTTTACTGCTGTTTGAGTAAAAGCAGGCAATAGCCTGATTCAAATTCCAAAATATGCACGAGGGCCATAAAAAAAAGTGGAGTCAGCTTTTTAAGCTGCACTTATCAATTTAGAAATCATAAAGCGCCATTTATTTGTGAATAAGAATATGAATGTAATCACACCTGAACCCTTTATTCAGCATATTTGGCCATATTTTCGCATGTAAAAAATCTTTGAAGGACTGATAATCTTTTGAGGGAAAAGGCCTCATGTGGGAAATGAAAAGAACATCTCAAGTGAGGTCTTGTGAGCGCTCAGATCTTCTCCCATGACCTCACTCACTGCCAGTTGTTTCAAAGCAGAGAGAAGAAGAAGAAAAAAAAAAACATTAGATAACCATCAGTGTCTCCAATATCTTTCCTCAAAGAGGCTGAAGGCCCACATTGCCTATAATTGGATTTGATTTGCACTCCCAGCATCAGTTAGGGAGATTAAGGGCAAGCACAAAAATCCCCACGATTCCTTTTCATCCAGATGACAAGCAAGGCCTAACAGATCCTGAAAGGAATATTTGCGACGGAAACCTTCACGTCTCCTCGCACAGAGGCTGCTGGAAATGACAGTCCCGGGGAACAATGAACACATAATATAAAAAGGCAGATTATTATGGGTGTCTTAAGGATTCGTTTGTTGTTTTTCTGCATCAAAGCGGGAAGGAAAAGTGCCACTCGGAACCTGGATGACGAAGACGCAACAGATAAAACAAAGAAAGCTCCATTGGAATTCCTCAACAACTTAAAGCTTACAACAGGGCGGAACAACACTTTTCTTGTTAGAAAATGCTAACTAAAGGTAGTACTAAAAAAAGTTGTACTGTAAAGTATATATAAAGAGACCAGATGTTGCCAACAAAAGCTCTTAGAATAACACAAGACTTAACTTATTTTTCTTCCTCTTCATCGCCTGCGGGCAGAGAGAGGTTCTGTTCTGGCCTGATAAGTCATCTATTTGAATGGATCGTCATTCTCACAGGTATGTAAATAAAAAAACAACCCATGTTCCTCTCCCCTTTATTCCACTCTTTTGACAACGAGCAATGCTTACACTAGATTAAATCACCATCAATAGACTTCCCCACGCTCGGGTGTCGTATTCACTCTACCCCATGCCAAAAGACTAATATTAGTATCTCCAGAAAATAATCTCTCTTTATTTCGCAAGTTCCCCGCTAAGGCATTCACATTCGCATTTATCAGAGGATTTAAATGCGGATGAAATAGTATATAAGCTGGATCCCCTCAGGAGAGGTTCTCATTCTCTTGTATTCTTTCAGATGGGGAGAGAAAAAGAGAGGGAGCACGCTGCACCTTGGCGGAGAAAAGGGAGGAGGAGGATGCAGAGGAGGAGGAGGAATTAATTTTTCCCCTCTGGGAGAAACACATGCTGGATCTCAAGAGTTGGAGGGAATCTTCCCATCTTGCTCTGATTGGCATTAAGAGGGTGGGTGTGTGTGTGTGTGTGTGTGTGTGTGTGTGTGTGTGTGTGTGTGTGTGTGTGTGTGTGTGTGTGTG
>JBBPCS010000855.1:2541558-2551758 GCA_037974645.1 Hollardia meadi | reverse complement strand
GGCAGCAGAAAGGATGAGAGGCAAAGAGATGCCATGGTTGTTACTAATGATTTATTGTCTGAAATGTGAACGGTGTTTTGGTGGGTGCTTGTCGTTCAAAATGCTCAGTAGATCGCCTTCGCTTGCAGTCGGCTTGGCTTTATGTGTGCGAGCTCCACTTTAGCTTCATAAAATGTTATTATCAGGCAGGTACTGGAAAAAGAACTGGGACATGCACTGAATCTGAAAAACAAAAACTTTACACAGGTTTTCAATACCTTAAAGAAACATGAATAACCAAGACGAGGGCTGCAACTAATGATGATGTTCATTACTGACTAATGTGCTGTATATAAAATGTCAATATGAGGTCAGAATATAGTAAAAATCGGAATTCTTTACAGTCACAATATCATAAAATTCAAGGTGATGCATCTAAATCACTCGTTTTGTCCGACCAAAGATCGAAAACTCAAAGATATTGAGATTATAGTTATTTGAAATAAATAAAAGTAGCAATTTTTCACAAACTAGAAGCTGGAACTAGAGAACGTTTGACATGTTTGCATCAAAAATGATCGAATCGAATCGACTATCCTTTCATCAAAATAGTCAGTCAGAAAATAGGAGAATAGGACAACATTTTATAGCTTGTTTGTTCACTGTATGGAAATGGATGCATATATTGTACAAACAATGCATTAAGTATGAATCGGTGACATATTGACACTGATCAGCCACAACCACCGACGGTTACAGTGAATAACGTTGACCATCTTGCTACAGTGCAATATTCTGCTGGGAAACCCTGGATCCTGGCATTCATGTTCAAGGGATGTGCCGATCCATGGATGCCATTAGGGAGTGCTGTTGCTATGAGGGCGTTTACTTTGTCTGAAACAATGTTTGGGAGGGTTCTATGGGTCAAAGAACATCCACATGAATACCAGGACCCAGAGTTTCCACTAGAACATTGTACTGTAGCCATGATCAATGTCATTCACTTCATCTGTCAGTGGTTTTAATGTTGTGGCTGATCGGTGTAAATACAATTGCAAATTCCAAAGATTTTCTCTTTATCATGTTTATGTAAGTTTAAAGTCGCTTTTTTTTTTTTTTTTTGCAGCCAGTTATGACATACGATGTCATATAGCTCCTGAGAAATACACAAAATAGATATTGATATCATTAGTATTCCCCAATACTGAAGATCAGTAAAATAATAATATCAATACAACCCTATCACCAGACGAGATTGCAATGTTGGCCAGATCACAGGTTAAATTCATTGACAGCATCTTTGCCAATACCGTATAGTTATGGTTAGGAAATTATCATGATTATGGCATTCAAACTATGGTTGAGGTATGATTCAAGTTAGGCAACAAAAACATTTGGTTAAAGGAGCAATTCATAAGATGTTGAGTCTCATTCATGGGTCATCAAATACTGATGCTTTGGTTTGGTAGGTCGGGTCGGGCCGGGCACCAACCCAAAGGATCAGTATTTGATGACCTGGGAATGAGACTCAACAATCAACTATCTTTCGGAAAAGTGATTATAGTTAAGTGACTGGACGCAAAAATCTCCTGCAGCAAATTTAGTTTCCCTAAACTCCCCTCCAGCAACCTGAACGCCACATGAAGGCCCAGCCCATTCTCATCCCGAACTCATCAGATATTGAGATTTTGTCACGGCCCCTCGTGTCTCATCTACACTCATGCATACACTTTGGCGTCAGGGTTTAGTGTACTTGCAATGTAAAGCCGTCCACGTCAGTATCAGACGACAGACAGAGTTTACATCCCGTTTGAAACAAGACCCCTAACCCTACTAGTCATTTCCTAAACCTAACCAAGTAGGTTTTGTGCCTAAACTTAACCAAAGTAACGCAGACCTTGTGCATCGGGATAAGATGACAAATCGTCGGTATCTGACGACCTGGGATGAGATTGGGTTGGAAGGCCACACTACGTCCTGCACTGGCACTGACCACTGGCCAGTGTTTCTCTCAACCCTGTGTGTGGTTGGTCTTTAACATTCTGTAGTACATAGGAGGTGGTACACTTTCAGTTTGTTTGGTGTAAACAGAAGTGGAAGACCTGGCATTTTAAAAAAAACAAAAAAAAACACACCAGGACAGAACAGACAAAAAAAGTTTTTAAAGTGCAGCAGTGAGTGCTGCACCAGAGACGGAGGGAAAATAAAAACAAGACTCACAGATTACCACTTTAATATTTGATAGCACATGTGGGCTTCCTACCACTTAGTATAATTAAATCAGTTGAGACCTCACTTATAAGGACTGAATTTGGACGGCATTTATGTCGTGCTGGGTTTCATTCACTCAAACAAGTGGGACGTCGGTTTCGACATGACAGGCAGAAGAAAAAGAAGAAAAAAATGGTGATGTTTGATGCATTTACGCAACAGACGCACAGATAATGCAGTTAATGGCCAGACGTCTAGCCAGACACTGTCCTCTGTGTGTTGACGGGTAGACAGAAGGCTGACGAGCTGCACACAGATCAACCCATATTGACTCAATCTATTGACAAATGAATTTGGGGGCAAAGTCCTTCTGCGAGTTGTTGATTTAGGTGTCACAGTTCATTCCTGTTAGTGCCAAACCTCACAACACATATCTCTGCCTTGATCTGACAGCAAGCTGTGAGTTAAAACATCCTTTTATTAAAGTATAACATATCCGAATTCTACACAATTATCATAATGCAGCGTGTTTCCAGAGCTCTGCTCATTAAGAGAGAACGGTAAACTGTGAGCCTGCAAATATGGAGCATATCATAGCGAGCCATTAAAAGTCCTGAAATAATGCCTGCGAATTCAAAATGGAAATGAAATGAATGCAACACAAAGTTTGTTTTCCGCAATATTATCGTCAACCGACTACATTAAAAAGCAATTAAAACGAACTATTGCATTACAAGGAAATGAATTAACTTTCAGCGCATTGAAATGCATGTTTTCTCCGTAAGCATGGTGTAAATGAAACTCTTCATTAAGGATTTAGAAATAATAAAGAAAATTATAGCCTGTACTATGAGCCTTCAAAATGTTCATTATTAGCTGTTTTTGCTTTAATGAGCTGTCTGAGGACACAAAAATAAAGAAAGAAATAAGCAGAGAGAAAAATCTTAATGCCATGATAACTTGATCAGTTTTCCAAGTTCATATTGGGGAGGGGGGGGGTTTAATAAAATCTTCAAGGGAGATCAGCCGATTTCATTTCAACTTCTCGATGCAGCAGGTGCTGGCTCCCCGAGACGAAAATTTGGGTAAATATTGATCCTGTAAATATGTGTGCTGTTCACACCCTCCCTGTTTCTCCCTTCCTCTCCCTCTCCCTCCGCTCAAAGAGACGCACCCTCCCTGCAGCCAACATGGGAGCTAGTTAAGTGAGGTATCATCTTCAGTCCGCAGCTAGCCCACCGTCTCCCACAAGGCCATTGTGGGAAGGGTACAACTGTTGCGAGTGGGTGGCACATCTGTTCCCAGAGACAGGCAAGGCCCCCCAGGGTCATCACGCGCCTCGGCTAGCGTTTCACGCGCATCACTAATAACCGCTCTGGTATCTCTGCTTAGCTGGAGACAAAGGGCCTTGACGGGTGCCACTCGCCTTCAGATCTGAGCCCCGACATTTCTAATAGAAAGTGCATTAAGTATCATGTTTACCTTATTCTCATCCTTCGATCCATCTGGCGCACTGTTCACACGTAAGAGGTTAAGTATATTCAAGATATACGCGTCTGACATGGAATAAATTTGCAGTCAATGGCACAGGTTCTCGATTGAAGCACCATATGTACAGTGCTGCAGTATGCTATGGATGCCAGGTTTCAGACACACGGGGGCTTGTGAAAATATGCAAAGACAATTTATGGAATTAAAACTGCAACACTGTCTCAGCTTACCCCGCAAACTTTACTGTGAGAATATCACAACTGTACAGCTTTTGTCAAAGTCAAGAGTACTCCCTCCTACAATAGCCAGGGATATGCGCGCCCCCGCACCGACCTAAAAGTTTAAATCCAACTGGAGCTCTGAAAGAGAGAGCGCACAGAAAGAGAGATTGTATGTTCATGTTTGCAATCCCTGTGCACTTTTTTTTTTTTAAAGAGCCAGAGGGAGGGGGTGAGGGTGGGACAGAGATGGAGAGAGACAGTCAGGTGAGTTTGTGTTGTGTGTTGGAGGTAGAGAAAGAATAGCTTGCATGCATGAGTGTGTCCACGGGGGCTGGTTCGCCAGCTCACCGGGAGCAGTGATGGCTCTGGTAGTAGAGGGCGAGCAGAGAGCGTGGAGGATGAAAGATGGGGCCTAATCCTCCACATGTGGCGTCTTCCACCCCCCTCTTTTTTTTTTTTTTTTTAAAAAAAAAGGAAAGCCAACTGGAGCCGTTCTTTGGACTGTAGGCCAGAGGCTCCAGGAAAGCATTGCCTCCAGCCAAAGCACATAGTGTGAAATGAGAAGCTAAAGCTTGAATGTGCTTTTGTTTATCGGAAAACTGCACTCTAAGTGGGATTGGCAGTGGAGGGGCCCAAACTCCGTAAGTCATATAGACTGGCTCGGGCCGAAGTGGGGATGGCACAGCGAGGTTTCAGGCTTGAGCGACCCAGGAAATGCAGCTCGTCAGTCAACCACTTGGCAGCCTCTCTCCCCCTTCATCGCCCCTCTCCTATAATCTTGGTTCCAACACAAAGGGGGGATCAAAGAGGTCAATCTTAAGTAGGGAAATATGGTCACAAGTTGAGAAAACAGAGGCGAAGAAAGATTCAATATCCACCGGTCTGGTTGGAGAAGCGCTAAGGGAACTCCAGACGTCAAACCTAAGCTCAGGGAATTGGGGACGAAGATTTCTGGGTTAGCAGAGGCCAGCGGGGTGCCAAAGACCGTTCAGTTTTTGAGATGGATTGTATGAGGAGATCCATGACCACAAGGCTTTTGGCTCCGAAGTGGCGCAAAGATAACTTGACAGCATGCAGAAAGTTGTGAAGGGACTCGGAGCTTTGGGTGAATGAGCACAGTGTTCAGGGAAATGTGCCTTCCACTGATTAACTCCATTTATTAGCATGTGTAACTTGAGGATACATTCTGCTCCTAATTTTAATGAATTTAAGAAAAAGCATTTCCTCCATTCACATACAGTCTGAAGCATCGACCTGCAGGAAAGGTCTGAACACCTTTACAGGAAAGGCTGACAGAGATATGGAAAATGATCTACTGTGTCAAACAAGGAAATCTTACACAATTTTGCTTTTACAACCTTATGGTACATTTGTACTCAAAATTTTGGATAATATTGATCACAAAGACTTCTGGATTCAAGATTTTTATTGTCTAAAAACACCATCTAAACCTTCATTTTGCCAGTATTCAGTGCATAAAGTGTATTAACAGTAGAACAGATAACCTTCTATACATCAAAAGTCACTGTCACAGTGTTTACTGGTGGCCTTTACTGTTCCTGTGATCTTGCAGCTACTATTAAATACAGAAAGATTTCCTTTACTGGTTTTCTTTTGAATATTTTTCATTAGAGAAACCATTTCCCCGATGTCCTCTTCACATTACGCTACATCCAGTCCGACCTGACATACTGAGCTCCACAGGATGGGCTGGTCTTGTGCAAAATGCACAAAATTATGCACAAAAATAAAGTTGCATTTCTGCAGTGTTAAAGGGATTGCATGAAGATCTAAAAACTTCAAGTGGTTTGGCACTATAATAGTGTGGCAGAAGGGTAGGATGTGGAGTTCAGAGGGCGGTTGGGTCTAAGCAAACACTGGTTCAAATCCCAACTGTGATGGAGAAAAAAACTTAATTAAGTTTTCATGTTTGATGTCTCCAAAACCTTCAAAACTCGACCTCAGACCGTCTGTCTAATCAGAACCCTCCCAAGTAGGTTGGGCTGAGAGGGTTGAGACAAAACGGTTTAACATTGGAATTAGTGTTTCCAGGTTATTCAAGTATTGTGTTGTAGTATTTTATGTTAAATTGGGGTGAGTGGTTAAAATGCATGAGTAAGAAAATAAAACATCAAGAAGATCGAGAGAGATATTCAGTGCTGCATTATGTGCAAATGTGTGAGGAAAACGTGTTGTCTTGAAAAAGCAAGATGGCAGTATGGTGACATGGCTTTTAAAAACACATTGTCGTGTGCAGTCAAACACTTCTCAGATCCACAAAATGTTATTTCAAAATACTGTCAATTCCAAAGTTCCCAAGTGTATAAAATGATGTGCGCCACATTAAGCATATTTCCTTTTTGATCAAATGGTGCAACCATAAAAAAGTCATCATGTACTTTAGCTGTAATGAAGTCTTGGAAAAAGAAAATACACTGTCTGTGAGATTCTCAGATAATAAGATGGAAAGATGATTTTAATTTAGGGTTAAAATGTTTAGAATACTCAAGATCAAGAGGTTACTATAAATTTTGAAGGGCAAGTTTGGAGATTTAATGTTTTTCTTATTATCAACTAATTCTGTTGAAAACACCCAAACAATGAATTACTGTGACTAACAAGTATTTTCCGTGTATCCAAAGCCTGACATGTTATTCCTCTGTGCCATAAAGCTCCTTTATTGTCCAAACACTATTGAGAACACATCAATGAGCCACACTGTTGTACTCGCTGGCATGTTCCTTCATTATTAGGGCACTGTAGTTTCCCATGAAACTCGGTGGAAGGATGGGACATGGGTCAAGGAAGAACCCATTACATTTTGGCGTGGATCCGGATAAAGGGGCGGTTCCAGGAACTTTCTCATCTCTTTCTTTAACATTGCATTTTTCAACATTTCCAGTAATTTTCCAGGGAATAATGCATGGATCTTGAGGGGGGAAAAAAAATCAGGCATATTTAGAGGGCTGGTATCTATGAGTGTGAACAATTTAGTGCGGATCCAAATAAAAATTTGGATCTAGCGGATTTAAACGTGTTTTCATAGGGGGGTAGTCTTTTCCTGGCTGCTGTACGGTAGCACATAGCGCTACAAACCTGCAACTAGCACCAATGTGTAGCTAAGTTAATAGGGATTCAGTAAGGTACCAACAGTGTCACCAGTTGCTGCAGTTGATGCTAAGGCTTCAATAAGAGGGCTGTTGGGCCTTGTTTATTTTTGAGTCAATCCCACACTGTTGCGTTGCCATAGCTACTCACTAGAGCAACGAATGTGTATTTAGCCGCAGCTGAAAATAGTCCCTTTCAAATGGTCTATTTCTTGTTTGAGTCATCTCTTTTTTTAACAACTATAGTGCCCAGCTGTTTTAGAATATAATTTAGTTTTTTTGTTTTAAATGTGGAAGAGAGAGAATCAGCATTTACTCTCTTTTTTTTTGCTCCTTATGTGTTACTTTCTAGACTAATCAGGGATTAAATGTATCATTCAAGCTCAATCCACAGTATAGTTGATTTTGAAAGAATTAAGGTTGTTTCTGACTTTCTGAGTCAATCCAAGGCAAACAGGCAAACATCCAATCTCAACAAATCTGCCTCAACAGACTGTGTGCTGCCATCCTCATTGATATCCAATACGCTTGAGGGCCAAGACACTCTGCGGCTGGTCCTGTTAAACAACAGTGCAACACAAAGCGAGCACATCATCGCAGTGCATTTACTCCACTGCAGCAGCCCTGCGTTACTCTCTCATTTAAAAAGGCTGTACCACTTTCAGTCACTCGAGGACAGACACAAAGAGCAGGCGCTTTTCAAAGGGCCCATTGTGGAGCCCAGTGAAATTATTCAATTAGTGAATTTAGCACCTGATCTGGTTAGCCAGTAGCCCCGAGGACGCTACAGCTGCATGAGAGAGAGAGAGAGAGAGAGAGTTAGACACATAAAAGAGGAGGGGGGCTGGACGGACCAGACGGTGTAATATTCATTACCTCCCACTCCCCCCTGTTTTATGACAGCGAAATTACCCAGTATTCATATCACACACTGTAAAATATTGCTTTTCATAACACACATCTTTCGCTCTTCGCAGTGCGTGATATTGTAGCAAATTGTAAACGTACATGGATTTTGTAAAACACGTTGTAGATTTTGTAGTTTGTAGGTTTAACTGTAGTCACACGTGCGACATGACGCTGTGGGTTTTAAGGAAACGGGGAGGAAAGCGGACGCAGGTGGACGTGTCATGAAATGGGAAGGTCTCACACCTTAAAGTGCTACAGATGGTCCTACATCTTGTCATGTCACACTCACTTAAAGGTTCAATCGGCATTCTGTTTGGAGCACCTACATTTGATATACAGAATAATTACACAGTCCAAATTTGATGATTCTGCAGCTCGTGATTTACGTCCAATGCCAACGTTGAGTGCCAGTGCAGAAAGTAATGTGGAGGGTGGGCGGAGGGCATGTAGCACATCTTGCTTTCATGCAGGTGACTAGAGTTTGGGTCACATTCCTGCAAACAATATTTATATATTTGTTAACTGTAACCATGATCCTTCACTAACATTAATCATACTGTAGTTGCATGAACGGATAATGCAGAAAGTGGGAACTTTTTACGTTTTACGGAATTTTCCACTAGATGCAGAAGGTACCCTTTGGCGTCAGGTAAAGACGCACAAGGGTTTAATGTACCAGCAATGTAAAACCGTCCGCGTCAGTATCAGACGACTTGAACGGATGACGTAGCACAATGTACTTTCCAAAGCGAGAAAGTGCCAAGAGGGCCAATGGTCGGAGTTGGGTGGAGGGTCACACACACACAACTTTCAGTCATTTCCTGAACCTAACCAAGAAGGTTTTGTGCCTCAACTTAACCAAAGTAACAGACCTTGTGCGTCAGGATAAGACGCGTGGGGCGTGAGCCTTTCAGCATCAGCTAGAGAGGCTAAAAGGAAGGCTTAGTGCGTTGGCCAGCGACGCCAAAGGGCACCTCGCACGTCTGGATAAGACGCATGACAAAACGTCGGTATGTGACACGGGAGCTAGAAATATTTTTTATCGCCAGGCAAGCAATTCTCATTGGATTAAATGGGCACCATATTTGCACCGTGTATTTAGTTCTACTATAAATCTATGAAATTACCGCCTGGTCAAAGTTCTGCTGCTTTAGAGTTCACATCAGCAAGGCTATGCTCTTAGCAATGCTAACCTAGCTAAAACGGAACATAAGGTGGGTTGATTAGCATTTTCATTTTCACACTCTGCTATTTGGGTTAAATAACAAAGATAACAGTAAATCTGTATTAGCTCAACACTTATTCAGGAACGCTATAGAAAAAAAAACAGGTTTATCATGCTGTCTTTAGGTATAGATCTGTGGATTGACTAACACCATGGCACCACAAATACATCAATATGACTGTTTTTATACTAAAATTATTAACTCTTTCACTTTTAGTCGGATCTGTAAACCATATCATAATCTACATATCTGCGTAAGTTACCTTAACTACGTTGCGTTGTGCAGTTGCCCTGATCAGAGGCGAAACACTGAGGTGTTGAACAGAAATCTCTCACTTTGGCTTTGAACTGTTTGGCAGTTCATGGCAAGTCTACCTCCACTTCCTTAAGGTTGTTAAGACCGACTGTTTCCTCAGATCCAAGGCACAATCAAAAGTGTTGTATCTTCACCAGCCATCTGCAGCTCGGAAGCTCTTGCTTTGTCTCAGAATGGATTGCTCTGCAAAAAAAAAAAAAAGGAAATTTGAGCCTGATGAAGCCAGATGGCTCACAAGGTTAGCCGTAGCCTTTTAAGAGATGAGCGAGCACCAGTGGCTACATACATTACAGAAACATACCATGTCTTCTGTATGAGCCTCAGAACACTGTGATCGCTCTGTTAAAATGAATCTAATAAACCACATTACCAAAGTGGAGAAAAATGTTTTTTCTTTTTCTTTTTCTGATATGTATGGAAGATTTCTTGATCACTATAATTATGAGAACTCTAATGAGGCAATTATAGACAACTGGTGAAAGCAGTTTGATGAGTTGTACACAAAAAAAAATGAGTGAATATCTGGGGGGAGAAAAAAGCAGCAATAACTGTAAGTTTGAACTGACCCAAGTAATTAAAGGCCACGTAAATACTTACTTCCAAATCAGCTACATTAAATATTAATCATGCAGGTGCTGGCCAGACATTTCCCAGAAGTTATGGGCAAACTTCACACACACACACACACACACACACACACACACACACACACACACACACACACACACACACACACACACA
>JBBPCS010000855.1:2536427-2541458 GCA_037974645.1 Hollardia meadi | reverse complement strand
TGTGTGTGTGTGTGTGTGTGTGTGTGTGTGTGTGTGTGTGTGTGTGTGTGTGTGTGTGTGTGTGTGTGTGGGTGTGTTCGTGGTCATGAAGGAATATGTAACCCAGTGCAACAGTGTGGCTCCTTCATGTGTTTTTGGACAACAATGGGAGCTCTATGGCACAGGAGGAGTAAGATATACCAGCGGATAAGAGTTCTTCGCTGAATCAATTAATTGTTGGTTTAGATTTTTTTTTTTCGTGGAATTTGATAGCAAGAAGAAAAGTATAGAACATAACCAGACTTGCCCTTTAAATCTTTAAAACTTAAACATATGATGTGATAACACATCCGAGGTAAATCAACTTAATTGCAGTATTTTCTGAATCAAATATTTTTCTTGGTTGTTGCGGATCCGTGTTATTTTTGGGAGTGTATTTAGAAAGACGTCCTCAAACATCGGACCACCCCACAATAACCTGCGAAGAAACTCTTTGCATAGGCCAGACGAGGATGCAGCACAGCCTCTCTCTTTTTTTTTATTCTTTTTTTTTTTTTTTGATGGCCGTGATGACAGAGTCACCTGATGCTGATGACGTTGGAGCACTCTGGACGCATGGCCGGTTCAGACCGGTGTCTGTGTGGGCTCGACGTGCCAGCTCCACGCAGCAGGAGTGTGGCCGAGGAGAAAGGAGGCGGCCCGGGGGCAGACTCTGTGTCAGCTGATAGTGCAGAGGGTGGGCAGGGCCGGGGGGAGGGTGGCATGCCTGGGCGCGAGAGCCTCGCCAAGACCCACACTCTTTTGGCATTTTGGCAAGGGCAAGCGGCAAAATAAAATGATCCAATTTAAGCTGGTTTAGGAGTGGCGGAGAATATTCAAATATTTATTTTTGCAGGGCATTCGGGGAGGCTGTGCTTGCTCCGCAGATCAGCAAGAGACCCAAGTTTTCGTCTGGAAGCCTCAGTGAAGGCAGCGCCATCTTGATAGCCAGTTGGCCTCCAGTGGTGGAAAATGGATCTGACTCTGGAGTTGTGGATCCGGCTGCTCTGCCGTCTTCTCAATCCTCTTTCTACTCTCTCTCCCGCTTACCTCGCTTTCATAATTACACTACTTCCCCTTTTTGTGTGTCGTTCTCAGGTCCTTTATTTCTCTCTTATCTAGACAAAACCTAAAAATCTAATTGAAAACATAACAAAACAAATCTCATGATCTAGCTGGACATAAAAAAAACCCATCTTGCTTTTGATTCAGCTTTTATAGCCACAGAGTACTTTGTCTGCATGCGTTACGATAATAAAACCTTTGCTAAATTGTCTCCCGTAAATACCAAAAAATAATGTCCAGTGTCCATCCATATTTTCTGTTTGAGACTGACATTGACGGCAGGATCTTTCAAATGATTGCTTTTTAATGCCATTATTGTTATTATGGTTATTATTACTGCTAATGAGGGAAATACAGCCCTGGTTTTCCTCAGCATGAATTTCACCATGGAAATAAATGAGTAAAAAAGCCTTTATTGAATTACACTAAAAGCAATCTCAAATAAATGGGCCTTGAATCTGCCTCCATGAGACAATGCTTGCTGTGGTATAATTTCATTGTGTGGGGAATGAGGACAGCGGGGCCAAAGACACAGACAGACCCCTGATATGGAGGCTTTAGTGTGCTCCTGGAAACAGCGATGTGTGTTTGCGAGTTTGGATTAGACGTCTTATTTTTTATCTCGTTTTGTGTGCCGTCCCTCTGAAAGATGTGAACAAAGGGGGGAAAAGCCGTCGCTGATGTTGCTGATACGATGCGAGGTCGGTCATATTCAGCTTATAAACAGAACTATTAAAGCAATAACCGAGTCTCTGACCCTGTGTGGTTTTATGCAGCAAAAAAACCCAACAATTTCACAGCTCCGACAATATCAGTATACTGCGGCAACCACTGCAGTGACCCTACATCTGTCCCGCATCACGCCTGCAGCACTTGTTGTATTACGTGACCGCGATGAATTATTGCTTCTTAAATTTAACTTCTGAAGTAAAATGAGACTTTTTTTTTCTTTTCACACTGAGTCAAAGTGCAGTTTTTAACATGCAACCAGTGAAAATAAAGGGGATTTCTGCAGGAGCTAAATCTGCATCATTTCTCTCTCTTCAGACCAGTTTATGGTTATCAACAAGTTACATCACAAGTCATTTTATGTTCTATATGTGCAGCTGAGGTCTCCAGGGGTGTTCATTGTGAGCGCGTCAATAGACTTTGTTGTTGTTTTAGAGGTCGTGGCCTCCGTCGCATAAACCTTCTATTGTCTGTTTGAGCAGATCAGGTCAAACGGCTCCAAAATAACATGATTGTCGGCCCAAAGTATCAGACTGATAATCATGTTTTGTTTTGCTTGTTTTTGAAATCGTGCTTTTAAGGAGAGTCTCTGTAACAGAGAAGGGAATAATCAAGTGACGTCAGATTTGTTTTTCCTCTCCCCGAATACTGAAATCGCTTCAAGTCATTTGAAGCTACTTTGTACGAAAGTGCAGTAATGTTATTTTATTTTATTATTATTATTATTATTATTAATGTGAATTGACTTCTTTTAGGGTTTTAGCAGAAACACATGTACTTTTTCTTGATTCTAATGCAGTTTGTTTCAGTATAATTCCTTTGATTTCACACAAATACTTGAAGCAGACTCTTTCAGGTATTTCAACAAGTCATCTTTTTACATTATGTTTAAAGATGCTTGGAAAACATTATATGTGAACTTTAACTCACAGAAGAGTTTCGGTGGAAAGTACAACTTTGAGGTGCTTCAGTTGCTCACCATTCGACAACAGTAACTGGTTTAAGATTGAGCATATGATGAGTTTATACAATACATTGTATTTTTAAAGACTGAATCAGTGGTTGCCAACCTTTTGAACTCCTGCGAACTTTCTCACCTCCAGCTGATAGATTTGTTACTTTTTTTTTTGTTACTGATAGAAAGATACAAAACAACTCAATATAATGCAAAAAGTAAATCTTAAGCAACATCAATGTGACCACGAAGCCCTCCAAGAGTCAAAGAGTAGAAAAAAAACAAGTGAATTTAAGAGCAAACAGAGATCCGTTCTATAAAGAAGTCAGAGGGGAATCTAGACAGGGACAAAAGTTCAATTTGTAAAACAGTGTTTGCAAACCTGTTTTTTCTTGAGGAAAAACATTTTTCTATAAAAGTCGATATATGATATATTTATTTATCAATACCTGCCCCAGTTGGTGTATTGTGCAACCAGGTGTTGCAGTAATATCACATTAGTTTTTCCAGTTCTGCAGCCTTTATTGATATGTCTAATTTTTTAAATATCCCTTACAGTGTTTGATGAATAATATATATATATATATATGCATTGATTAAGTTTATTGGTCCTCTGCACTATTTTATCCCCAGTCTACAGCTTGTTTCTTTTAATATTTAAATTATAGGAATGAATCTGCAGTTATTTTATTTATTTATGCAATTGTACTTCCTTGACCTGTGAGGACATTCGGCAGATTCACGACATATTAGTATGTTTGTTCTTCAGTCCACTTGTTTTTTCTTTCTTTTTTTCTTATTTTTATGTTTCTAATCTTTTATTTTTGACTGGTCACGCGTATGCTTTGCGTAAATTCAAGTAAAACCAGTCTATCCTGTGGGTGTGTATGTGGAAGTGATGAGATGCTGCCTGATGAAGGTGGGACAGACTGAAACGTTGCAGCGTGCGGGGGGTTCTTCTGGTTTCCAAACATCAAAATAAAATTAATATACAAGGTTCGCAGCAGCAGCAGATTGTGTGTTTGCATCGTAAAAGTTAAAGAAATACAGCAATATATCAACCCGAGCGCTGAAACTGTCTGTTAGGACAAGCACAAAGTGTATTGTAGACACGCACACAGATCCACACATGCGTGCATTGAGTAAATGGACACACAAAAGCACACACACTGAGATAGACTGATGAAGTCATGCTCCGCCATCAGAGAGATTTAGTCAAAACCTAATCAGCAGACGAGCAGTTACAGCAGAAAAGTCACATCCACTCACAACCTGCAGTCGAGGCGATTAATTGAAATCATGTGGTGGAAACAGAGAAACAGACAGAGGTCACAACACTGCCTTAAAAATAGTAGAGAGCCACTCAAGCGCTCATGACAAGAGCAGAATTATTTTCTGTTTAGAGCCAGTTAGGCACGTAGGAAAAATCAACCCATTTACTCTCTGCTGACTTTAAAGCCCCAGAGCGCGAATCACTCTACTTATTAATCGACCACGGCTCAGACATATAAACATCAGTGAAATTAATATTTACACTGGTTTCTGCATGTCTTATTTAGCCGTGTGAAAGTTAACAGTGTACTTCTTTCTCTTTTCCAGTGATTTGGGCTTAGCGTTGTTTTTGTTAAATAAAGCAGGGGAGGAAAAAAAAGGTTTGGACAACCCGCACGTGTTGTGAAATTAATTAACATAGATCTTGCTATGTTTGTACTGAAAAGTGATGCAGATAATATGCAAAGCTCAGCGACCTGCCTTTGATACTCATTGACTCTGAGTTAAAGTAGCTTTTTAGCTGTATGACAGCATCTAACAAGTGTTCCTTTCTACACTTTACCAGAGGAGAGTTTTCCTACTTGTTTTACCTCCATCCTAGAATAAGAAAGTGCAAACTCAGTGGCCTGTGATCATTCAAATGACACCTGGATGAAAATTCCAAAATTTAAATGTTGTCTTTTTTTAATTTATTAAACTTCAAACTGATGCTTCAGTCATACACAGCTTTCTTTGCCGGACTACTAAAAGAGTGCACGGTCATTGGAGAGAAGACTTTCAGACACATACCTCCTTCTTTAGGGCACACGCAGCATGAATGAGCTGCAAACTGTGGCCAGGCAGCTTCAGTTGGACAGTTTCATGTCAGCCACAACATTAAAACCACTGACAGTTGAAATGAATAACATTGCTCATCTCGCTACAGAGCAATATTCTGCTGGGAAACCCTGGATCCTGGCATTCATGTGGATGCCAGTTGACACAAACCATCC
>JBBPCS010000855.1:2501427-2533927 GCA_037974645.1 Hollardia meadi | reverse complement strand
CCCTCCCGCATCGGAGCAGATAGCTGCCTGTTTTTTAATTGAACTGAACAGATTTTTGTTTAAGGATCTCTTCCTCCTGTCTGTGGCGTTTCAGAGTGAAATCCAGGCGATATACTGTTGATGATTTTACACAGAAGCTCTTGCAGGGGAGATCACGTGCAGTGTTTGAGCTATACTTTGCGTGTGTGCTCACATGTGCATGCGCAAAACTGTCAATGCATGTGTGCAGGGATGCATGCACTTAATATTGCGTGCACGTGTTTGGGTCAGGACATGATTTTGGGCAAAATTCACCCTTTCAAAGATGCAGTAAACACACTTTAAGGAGCGTATGGATACTGTGCAGAGTGTGTTTGAGCGCAAAGAGAAGAACTCTGTCTCGGTCTCCATCTCGTTAAACTTCAACTGGAGAAGATTGCAGCCAAACCGGGAACGTTCGCCGATTGTCTCACAATTCCAGATGACAGACACAGCAGAAGCACTGAAAAGCAGAGCTCTGTCTTGCAGGGCGCGCTGTGTGCGAGTTTAAAAAGGTAGAAATATGCTGGTGTTTTGTGGACATGGGAAGCAGGCTGATGGGTGCATAAATAAGGCATGTTGGAACATCTGGTCTTTGTTGTGCGTTCAGCTTTTTAATGTCTTCAAAGAGCAACTCTGACGCATCGCCGACTACCACTCCTTGCTCTTGCTTCATTTTAGCATAGAATAATAAACCATCTTTGGGGAATTGAGTCCCTCAGTCTCTCTCTCTTCGTTTGGATGTGCCATTGCACCCCCTCCACTCCTCCACCCCATTTAAGACAACTTTCTTTTTTACTCAGTTGATTTTAAATTTTTATACCTTAGGGAGCGCTGGTGTATGTCACTGTAGTTGCCGGCTGTGTTTCTGCGAGCACAATTAAAATTCACGCACACTTTCCCCGTCCCCATTCCCCGGCATGCTCAGGCGCTTCTTTGGACGGCGCCAGAGATGGAAAAGTTGTAAATTTCTGATTAAATGCACAATAGATTTAGTCTGGGAGGCCCCTCTCAACACAATTAAGCACCCAACGCCCATAAATTAAACATATATAGGACTTCATATCTGAATGATATTCCTGTTGACCATGAGAGCCCTGTTCAGCTCGTGCTTTCATTATGAGTGTAGTCACAAGTCTCCTACTCAGCTTAAATCAACCAGCGACATGACACATTAGGAAATGTTCCTTCCAGCCCAACACAGAAAAGTTGCTCTGTCGCGGGCGCCAAAGAGACGGCGACACTCTCACACTGTGTCATGTTTCTATTTTAACTAATTCACTTTGGCATACAGTAATTGAAAGATGACGGCAGACTGTATTCCCTGAGAAAATGATAATTCACAAAGTGTTTTCAATGGGAGGAAGTGTTGAGGGACAAAAGCCATTTTTTATGATCGCAGTTGTGAGATCTGAATGCTGTGAAAATTGGCGTGCACGCAGAGGTCAGGCCTGTTTTAGTTGTGTGTCATGAGTGACTCATGACACACAACTGTGAAATGATTTTATTTTTAGACAAAGAAATTGAAAAGATTGAAATCCTTGTCTGCAGGTTGAGGGAACAAGTCGACGATTTGATGAAAGATGAACTTCACGATGTTCAGTTGTGTTTCATATTTTCTTTAAAAGATCCTCTCCACACACAGAGGTATAAAATTCTCTACTGTGTGTCTGATAATCACCACATTAAAATGGCATCTACTCCTTCTCCCTCATTAAATATGCAAATATTTTTCATTTTACTAGTTTTCCTGCTGGTCACAAGACGTCTCCTACGTCACTGTAAAGTCCATTCTCTGTGTTTGTGCACTGGAGGCTTCAAGTTTCCACATCACACTTGCGTGTGCTGAATATTGGATCAGGATTGGCTTCCTATTTAACTATTTGTGATGTCACAAATTCTGCTGGTAGGCCCCGCCTCTTAAAATCTGATTTTCAATGAGCACAGAGAAAATTGACACTTCCGGCAATTAATGTGAAAACAGCCTTACAGTGTCAGACTCAGCACATACATCATGCTACACAGTGAGGCTCAAACATTCAACTGGAGGAAGAAGAAGATAAAGACATTTCTGACTGGAGGGAGACTTTAAGTTCACTGATTTCTCAAAGAATGTTGAAAACTGGACGATAATTCAGTCAAGTTGAAGAAATCCAAACCAAAGCCCCCGTCAGACATGGGTTCTGTAACACTGCCGAGCCCATCTCTCTGTTTAAGTGGCAGCTTCTTAGCTTTCAAACACGTGTCTGTTTTTAGCACAAAAGTAGGAGAAAACTGATCAAAAGGCTTCCCTACTCTTTAACATTTTCACATTTGCAAAGTGGGAGTAGAAACATGTTTGCACAATGGTGGCAGCCTTCTTCAGGCTGCTGTGTTGCTGCCTGTATTTATAGGGTTGACCCCGCCCACCATCTCGCAGGTGCAGGTCCTCAGTCATTAGGTGGTTCAATTAGACGATACAAAGGTTCAGTAAAATCTAAGTCATCACCAATGTAGAGCTAAAAACTTTCTGCTTAACCATCAAATTGCACATAAACAAAATCACTGATGTAAACTGTGATGTTGTTTAAATCCAAATGGATACAAAAAATCTTGTTTTCTCATAACAATTCAAGAAAAAAATCTATGAAACAGTTTCAATATTTCAACCTTTTTTCCAATATCAGTCAGCTTAATTGAAGAATTTGCTAAAAATTAAAAAGTTGCCTTTAAGGTCATAAGAATTGGCTTCACGGGTTTACCTTCCTTTTAAGCTGTTTTAACTCCTTTGTTGACAGAACATGACTTCTAGATCTTCATACATGTCCACACAAAATGATAAAAGCCTGGTTGTTTTTTATTCTATTTTCCAGATTCACTGAAACAAATGAGGGAACCAGCGATACATGAACCCAGTGCTTTCTCTTGCTTCAGTGCTACAATCTCACCCTTCACCTCTCAGCTACAGCCATGCTGCCTGATACAGAAAGAGAAGAACAGTATGGTGTATGTCCTGTCATCATCATGTCACCAGCGGTATTAAAACAAAGTCATGAAGTGATTTGAAAATGAAATCTCAATACTTGTAGCTTCTGAAGCGTCGCAATATCCTCATTGGCCACAAGGGGCTCTGCTGCAAATGCATCTTTGGCACACTGGAGCTGACAAACACTAACCCTAGTAGGGTTTGTAACCAACTTAATCCAGTTCTTTCTTCTTTTTTTTTACCTCTTAATATTCCCATTAAGTCTGACAAAACCTGCTGCAGATCACATGACAATCCATCCATCTTTCCGTACACATCCCCCAAAGATTCAATCGAACACAACCGGTATCTATGAGAAAACTGAGATCTCCACACGAATTTCAAATAAATGTGGTTGGAGGTGCACAACATGAGTTAAGGTGAAAACCTCCAAGCTTCTTCCCCGTTTCCATCCATTCATCGCACAGGGAGTTTAGGTTGTAACGCACAGACAGAGGTTCGTGCTCATTAATGCACTGTAACAGTTAGGAAAAAGGTATGCTACTGGAGGATTTACCTTCTTTCCCCCAGATATCAACCATTAATTAGCAATAAACAATTTCTCCTCACTATCTAATTGGCATCACATTTGTCACGATACAGTTAAAGCGACTGCTTAATTAATGAAACATGAAATAGCACCTTCCCAGAGTGTTTGAGAATACAGATGTAACCCTGGATTTTTTTTTTTTCCCACATGCACCAACACCTTCACCCCACCCTCTAAAAAAATCCACCACCAGATTTGATAAGATTTGTTCTCTTTATTACTTTAATTAGCACCTCCCTCCTGTCCCCTTTGGAAATGAGGGGTTTGTGGGGGCAGGATGGGTGTGTTAGGGATTGATGACTTAAAATGCATGCAGCTAACGAGTTATTCATACCCTGCACAGCTGTTATGGCAATTTAACTGCTTCTTCTCCGCTCTTCCTATTTTTTTCTGTAGATTTTTTTTTCTGTTGATGGTTACTTTTCACGGAGGGAAGGGTGGCAGGACGCTAGAAGAGAAGTTCTCTGATTCAGAAATGGCCACGACGTCCACCGTTCACCTGTGACAGGAAAGATTTACAACCCTTCGCATCGCAAACTCGCTTCTTCTCTGCAACTTCTGAGCATTTTTATGCAACCCAGTCCCGGCGGTGAAGAAGTAGGTGTTACGTAGGCAAATAAGGCGTCAAAAAAAAAACAAAAAAACAACCCACACCTGACTGCTTTAAAGATGTTTCTGTTCAGAGCTATGAGCACATTTCTATGCACGCTGTATACTTGCGTGCTCCACCACTGCCCATCTGTCGCTGTGCAATTATGATCAGAGGAAAGAAGTGCCTGAATGAAATATCCGCACCTCAGCTCCCATGCAGATTGCCGACCAGGACGTGTCAACTTCTCCCGGATCAGCATCCCCATGATTGGAAGATCACAACTCACATCCACAAACACTGACAGATGCGAGCACGCTTTACTTAAATCCACTGAATTAAGTTCAATAAGGTTCAAATATTGCTACGGTTCTACGTGGTTTAAGGACATTTAGGAATATCAAAGACAAAGACTGCATTGGAGTCTTCTCCTTCTTTTGGGGGGAGTTTTATTGGAGAGGCCTCAGTGTGTGAACCCCCAAAGACAGGTTTGTGGAAAAGTCGGAATCCGCTGAATTTTGTGAAAACGCACACGCCTCAAATCCCCCAGTTTATCTGCTGCGATGCTTTCAGCTTTTAAAAACAGCCTAAAACTGAATATATTAAACACAATTCAGACTGATAAGTGGTGAGGCACTTTGACGCGCCAGCGGCCTGAAAATCTGTGATGCAACTTTCACTGTTGAGTCTGTTTTGGTCAATGCATAAGTGGAACCATTGTGACAAGTGGCGTCTGCTGAGTGGTGTTGTTCATCGATGAGTTATTGCTTTAAAATGAAAGTGGTAAGACAGGTTTGGAAAAGGAAAATGGGTTCAATTAGTGCTTCAGATAACAAGAGGCCACTTCAGCTAAATTCCTAGAATATGAAAAACAGGCCACAGACTCAATAAATAGAGTTTATATTCACTGTAATTTTTCTTCTCTCACTGCAGGCTGCACAGTCAGTTATGTATTATTCCTCACCGTGAGAAGAGAAGGCTACAAAACCAACATTTATTAATGAGTAATGTTGATTCCTGACTGGTTCTTCTTTTTATATCCACAAACTGTAAAATATCGCTTTTATGAGTGTAAATTTCATTGCATTGGGAGTGCTTAAAAAAAAGGCAGAATATTGATAAGGAAATCTCTTTCTGTAGCTTCAGACACACAGCCAAGTGAATGGACTGGAGGCTTTGGCACAAACATTGAAGATAACGGAATTCTTTGGAAGCTCAGTAAGTCCATCTGTCCGTTTCACAACATTATGCTTGAGATGCTTGAATTGTAAACAGGGGTGGAAGGTCTGGGCGCTGTGGAGCCGCGGCGGTGTTGTTGTGTCTGCCTCCAAAAGTCAAACAAAAGCTGTTATGTCTGGGACAGAATAAAAGGGCAGCCAGAGGTGTCGGCCCAAAATACATGACCTTGTAATGTAAAACAGCCGAGAGCCATAAGGCCGGAGACATACTGCCTTTTAAACCACACGTTAGCGTAGACAACCGGCTGCGTCATGAACTAATCGTTCACATGCTTGCCTATGTACTACACAGGGGCACACCACAGAACTCAGACAGTATGACTGAACAATAAATATGGCGACACTTAAAGAGCTCAGAACGGTTAACACTAAGATCATGGCAGAAAATGCGACAGCGGTGCCATAGATGGTATAAGCCGCTAAATCAAGTACGTCGTGACAATGCCGACGTTTTGACAACGTTACTCTCGTGCAGCCAATGCGACTGATTGATGACGAGAAACACCGACAGCATTTTCGAATGTGCCCCAGGACATTCGGCGATTTGCCGCCAGTCAGCAACAGCTTTGTTTTTCAAGCATTCTCCGCCGTGCACGAACTTAGCGGTCTCTGACGTATTTCCATTTAATTTTGCAGGTTTCTTCTACTGATCTCTCGCCAGCTGTTTTCAGAAGCATATTCATCACTATGCAGCAGCGATGAGTATAGATGTGGGTAATTGCGGACATGTTCACACAACTTGTCTCCAAAACTTTCAGACACGTCTTGACGTGCCCACCAATCTCTTCACGTACTGGCCCTACACTGCCCCTACCGTTCGTGTGCATATGGCAGCTTGCAGATGCGTAGCGTCGCACGAAATGTACGCAGGATACGTGAAGCAGCCATCACGCGAACACGTAGTTAAAAGCAAGTGTATTTCCGCCCTTAAAACTACGGTGATATCTGCAAACTTGGGAAGATGAGGCCTGCAGATGTGTTTGAGCTCACCTGACTGAAAATATCGGGCATGAAAATTGTTAATAATCAGGATAAGACAAGGGCATGCGCCACTTTTTTCTCTCTCCAAAAATCAGCATACATATTCATGTGAGCGTGTTGCTGAATTAATGTGATCAGAAGGACGGTTTCAATCCCCCCTGACTTGGTTCATGTTTAATCTCGTCTCCTCAAAACCGGTAGGCAAAGAGCAAGAGATGAGGGTGTAAAGCAACTCACTGATTAATGTTATTAATTTCCACACCTCTAACCTTCTGTTTCCGCTTCTCCACATTTGGAGTTTGAGAATCCAGGGTTGGTTTTTTTTGAAAATGTTTAGCTTTTACCAAGAGAGAGAGAGAGAGTCTGATTTACGTCAGGGTGATTCTGTTGAGATTGCTATCATTAGAATAACTTTATTAAGCTTTCTGCTGCATTTCCTGTTTGATTTACTGCGCAGTCCCAAGGGCTCATGGGTAGGCAACGAGGACTCCCCAGCACAAGCCAGACCTGCCAATGTTGTGCTGCAGCAACCTGACTGTAACGTCCCTATTAATCTGGAGCTAAACGTAGCAGAAACAGAACGAAGGTGCTGCCCAATAAATCTCTCTCAGGCCTTTAAATGCAGCATGTGCTCTTATTAGTGCGTCGGATGTTTGCGTTTGCAGAGATAACAACTATCTGTGGTCCTGCATAGGATTATAGGTATGGTCCCAGCACTGCCATGTTCTACTTGCATGGTGCATTTTGGTGCCTCACAGTGTTGAGTGTGATACAGTGGCTCAAGTGTGATGCCATGCCACAAAAGTTTAATAAAGACAATATTTTCATCACATTCGGATCTTCGCCAGGTGAGAATGTTTGAAAAGCGGAAACCACACCAATATTTACACACACACACCTAATAGGCTGACAAGCTCCGTGATGACAGGTGTGGTTAACCATGCAACCATTAAACCGTTCATCACCTCCTCTTCTCGAAGATCTAACATGCCCGATGCCAGTTTGCCCTGCGTCTGAATGCAGCTTCTGTGTTCCGGTGCTCTTTGAGTTTTGCCTACATATGCTAAACCACATGGAGATTTGATAAGATATATTACACTTCTTGTAGAAAAAGATATACAGTACCTCCTTCTTTTATAGCTTTTCCTGTTAGTGCATGCATGAACCACACAGATAATTACCTGGTGGAGGATCAAGGAAACTGTTGAAGGCGGGACTGTGCACCGCCGTTGTGCCTCGTCGGTCTCTGTGAATGTTATAGTCGCCAGTAACAGCGCCGAATCAACGTCTGCATACAAGGAGTGAGGTGGCACAACAGGTCCAGGCTGTGACGTTTTGTCAACGTGTTATGAGTGCGACCCACAACCAGGAGATTTACCACCACATCACTTTTTCTTTGTCAGTTTTTTAATATTTTTTGGGCAGATTACAGAGATCAGAGCTTTCAGGCGAGTTCAAAAATGTTGCTACTTCGTTCCCTCCTGTTTTCTGCTCAGTCACTGTTCAGCCCGGTCTCACGAAATGGCGTGTGACTAACACGCCAATGTCTTAAGTCATTGTTGAAGTTAAGTTCAAAATTGAACCAGAATTTTTCTGGTTCAATTTTTCCGCTTGTCATTTAACACCATGTAACTCATGTAGGTTTAGAGCGAGACAGTCCGCCCCAAGAGGAGGTTGGAGTGGATGGATCAAACAAGCCGAAAGGTAACATTGACCTGTTTTAATTTACGTCCATAAGTTAATTTATCTATGACGTACGTAACATGAATAAACTGATTTATCCCAAAACATGTTGACTACTACCACTAGTGGGCGCCAAAGTACGGATTTGTCAAATTTTATACGCAATCATATTGTAGTAGTGAAATTGAGTACGATGGCCACAGCGAGCCTTAGGAGATGTAAGTCCGGTAAGACTTTTTATGTTTATTTTAACTAGTTTTCACTAAAAAAAATACCAAAAATTATTCAACAAGACCAGGTTGGTTTTTAATCCAATTTGCACACGTTTTATATATCCCAATGCAGGACACAATTTTTTTTCCAGTATTTTGTTGATAAACAAAATGAGCCATGCATTTTCCTGATTTTTAGATTAAATAATGAACCCTAGATACACAGCCAGAAAAAATCAAAAAGGAAAATGAACAGCTGTGGATCTTATTATTGATGACGTATCATTAGGCACAGTTAAGATGCTTTCACTCTTTTTTTCTTCGTCACACTTTGGGACAAATGTTTCCCCACACGGACACATTGTTTGACCTGGTGTTTTAGACTTTATGCTTTTGGTCACGTCCCCTTTTCACAGATTTTATGTTGACTTCAGTTGTTCAATAAAAAAAGACTCTGACAGTCAGTTCCTCCAGAAATAAAATTATTCGGCCTCATGATTCTATAAAAAATTCTCTGAAGTTTTTTAAACTAATTGTTGAATATTGTGTATTAGGCTGATGACTGCTAACACTGGCTCAAGTATCACATGTGACGGATTATATAACAGAAAACTGGGAGGGACTGAGCCAAGTTGTGTCTCCCAGCGAGACACTTGACAGTCTGGCAGGGCCGCGACCACCTTTTTTCAGCGTTATTGAGTGATGTAGTGGCCACAAAAACAGGCTGGAAAAAGACAAAATATGATGCTCATCTGCATTCATAAAACCCAAGCTCCTCTTCTCCAAGCTGTCTGTGAAGTGTTAATGTGCACTGTTGATTGACATCTTCATGAGTACTCTGGGGGGGGCGGGGGTTGTGTTCAGTGGAGCATGTTCTTTAAATGTGTCCAACCTGCAGATGTGCATCCTGGCAATAAAAAAAAAAAGAGAAGCATATTATTGAAATAACTTACACCTATTATAAGTAATAATGTTTTACCAGTGGTGGAATTTTACACTTTGCATTACATTTACAGAAGAACTGTACTTTTGAGGTACTTGTACTTTACTTGATTACGTCCATGTCATGCTATCCACGACAAATCCATAAAAAAAAAATATATACATTTCACTCCAGTACATTTATTTATTTGACTGCGTTACTTTACAGTTCAGGATTTTACAAACAAAACATATGTTAAATTTCTAAAATATTACTTTTAGATTAAATTATCCAGACGTAGATTAG
This sequence comes from Hollardia meadi, assembly GCA_037974645.1. Taxonomy (NCBI): domain Eukaryota; kingdom Metazoa; phylum Chordata; class Actinopteri; order Tetraodontiformes; family Triacanthodidae; genus Hollardia; species Hollardia meadi. The sequence continues at coordinate 2,524,424 of JBBPCS010000855.1, read as the reverse complement.
TTAAAATTAGCTCCACCGCAACTACAATATTAAAATGCTGCTTACCAATGAATGTGTCAATATTAAAAACTAATTTTTCTGCATTGTGAGTATGTTTATTTCATAATACTTTAGTAAGTATATTTTGCTAATAATACTTGTGCTTTTACTTAAGTGATATAAAATACAAAAATATATTTTTTACGAATATGAAGCAAATTACCTAAATTATTATTTCACTAAAAATGTCACTTATGAATGGATTATATTGCATTTATATTAAATGCATATCCTTTGACTTTGTTTACATTTTGGGTTTATTTATTTAATGTTTATTTGTATATGTATATGTACGTAGCATAAACTGATGCCACACGTTTATAGCCTAAGCTAATGTGCAATTTCTGTCTCTAGATGGGATTTAAAAAACACAAACTCAACATTAAAAACACAAACAATACAACAAGAAAATACAGACAGAACAACACAGGAAACAAACTATAATGAAGTAAAGCATCAGATCATTCATGACCTCATAACCGATTCTACATCAGTTTGATTTTAAAATAATCCCAGTCAGGATCCAGTTTGACTTCTGCTGCTGAGGCATCCCACATGTTGATCTCCCGAACACAAAAAAGTCTGTTCGTCCGGATGAGGATTTACATAAAGGCACTTTACATTTCCTGCTCCACGTGTTAATGAGCCCGAGTGGAAACCACGGGGTCACTGAGCACCTGAGGAGCCTCATTATGTACAGTTAAGATTAGTAAATGTAATAAAATGATCAAAACGTAACACATTTCCTCCTCTGACGCCTCAATATTATCAAAATACAAGTTCTGTTCATCTTTATTTGATGGTTTGACCTCAGTAACTCCACCCAACCCTCAAAAAAGCCATGTGCGTCAACTGGAACCTTCATGTGGAAACTTTATTTGCAATAACATTGAGAATTTCCACAAATATCACAAGAAGAAACTATTTGCAGGGAGTTTTTACCGAAACGTGTACGATGATGGCATCGTCTATGAGTGCATTTCTGGGAAACCTGTCTAGTGTAGCTTGCTAATCTTTTAAAACAGGCTGCAGCACGAGAAGGCCGGGGGAACAGACTCAGTGATTCATCAGTCACCATTCTTGTCGCAATTATGATTTCTGCGTTGACATCTGGAGAAAAAGTCTTTGAAGTGTGCTCGATGCCGTGGAGAGCCAGCGAACAGCCTAATGGAGATGGAGTTTAAAAACTCTTCTGTGCTTCTCTGAGCAATCACCCATGACAACCCCCCCGCCCCGCCCCCCACCCGACCCCACCGTGGCAAAACTCCAGCACAAACCTGGAGCTTCCTGGTTAGCAGACAGCGGCTGTGATCCTCTTCAGTTTGTGATCCACTAAAATGAAGCTGCTGAAAACTGATTATTTTTTTTTGTAGCCCATTTTGGGATATTTTTCTTAATTATAAATGTAACCCCCCCCCCCGAAACATTTCTCAAATATTCTTGTGACCATCTCCAAGATCGAGCCATCTGTGACGAAAAACCTTTTTCGAAGGATGAGGCAAATATGGCTGATCCTAAAGAAAACAGTGATAATGAGGAGGAATATTAGCTGGAGTTCCGGTTGTTTGTTGGTTCCTTCACCTCTGTTTGTCACTTGTAATGTCAAAATCAGGAAGTTGAAGTTTAACAGTGCCTCTCTACTTATTTTTTTTCTTTTCCTCTTGAAACGTGTCAGTGCACCCCCTGATTTCCACCTCCAACCCGCCCCCCCAGAGAGCGTCTGACACTTCTGTATGATCTGTTTTATATGATTTTCTTTTCCTCTGAACACACACAATGTTACACTCTGGCTTTTTATTCATGAAAAAGAAAAAAGAGCAGAACATCAAGGGAACACCGGCTGAGACTGGCTGGCACACATCTCAGGGTGTGAACAGGTGAGGGTAATTTCCTAAAGGTGCAGACACCTGGCCTCACCTGGGGTTCACGGCGAGGTCAGGACACCTGTGCTGCCGTTGAATCTTACCTCCCTTTTGCTATTACAGGTGTTCACACCCAACATTTATTTGTTTCAGAATTCACAGGTGCTTCAGATACACTCAGCGGCAGAAGAGCTCAGGTACAGTCGGGTTGAGAGGAAGAGGCACGACAGAATGTTGATTTCAACTTTTGCACGGTGAGCTCTTGCACAAACTTCCAATATATTTACAATAATAAACAACGATTCATAAGATGTGATATTTACAGTTATTACAATTAACGTGTTGACTGGCTGCAGCTGAATGAGTCAGTAACTGGAGTTGATATCACTGAGCAGATTTAAAAACAATTCACATTGTTTGATCTCTCGCTTGCAGAGGGGAAAAATCCCACTCTGGTGTCAAAAGATTCTGGTCAAGTTAATGCCAAGAAATCTGTGGTACAATACAAACAGTTTAATTGTGTAATTAACAATCAATAACCACTTCTAGTTAGAACATTTCTGCAGAAAGGAACCGAGAAACACTTATAAAACAGTCAGTCGTAACAAAATAACTGGTGTTCTCATTGAAATAAACTCATAAAAAAGAAACACTTTTATACAGAATATTTATACAGGAATAGCTTTTTGAATTGGATTGTTAACCAAAGGAAGACACATCGCAGACATCGATTTTCACACAGATTGCATATGTTTTTCTTTCTAAGGTGTTCTATAGGTTAGTCATTTTACCTAAGCTTATTTGCATGATAGTAAAAATTGCATACAACATTAATTGTGAAGCTTGTAGCATGAGTTGGTTGACATACAGCACTTTTTATAGGCAACCTTTAAAGCACATTTCTCCATTTAAAACGTTTAAGACACTTTTTGTTTTTACTGCCCATCGAAATTACATTTATAAATAGAAAAAAAGATCGGTGGAATTTTTAAAAAAAAAAAGAAAAAAAAAAGCTGTACGCAACATAAACTTTTTAAAAAAGTAATTACATCGGAAACACTGCATGAACTGCAAATAAATAATGCTGGACAACATAAACATGGTGTCATTCACATTTCTAACTGTGTGGTAATTCAGAAAGTTACAGTGACAAAGGTTTTGCAAAATAATCTAACATCGGCAGTGCCGTATAGTACAAGGCATTTGTTGGCATAGTTTCTTTAAGACTGTATTTTTTTTTTACAGTTACAATATAATGTCTATATATATATATTTATATTTCCTCCCTAACAAATAATATGTAAAGACTGAGCTATTCTCGGAGATTCACCTGGGCTGGGTGATCGCGTTCCAGAGATTGGAGTGATCCATAATCACATTATGCGCTTTTTAAAAGAATAACTAATCTGCCAGCAGGCTCCAGACTCGATACCTCATAATTAAGGCCTTGTCAACCACTTGGTCCTTGATTTCATTTGCTATTTTTCAAAAAAAAAAAAAGAAAAGAAAAAAAGAAATCCAGTTAAACATCACATACGTAAACACCTATCAAAGTCCTAGCAAACTCCAGGGGGACTTTTTTTTTCTTTTTAAATAGAATCAGTAGCTCAAAAAGATAAAGTAAGTCAGTGTAAAACAACAGACATAGAGTGCAGTCAGCAAATATCCACGGCAACATACTTAGAATAATTTTTTGTGCAGATTATTTAAATGATGCATCAGTCTTTACAGTGAATAATACAAGTTTTACAAAATCCAAAAAGTAGTACTTGAGTCTGAAACGGGCTTTCCAAGTGGGTGAACACTCACTTCACATAGCCTGTCAGTCTGTAACATAAACACTCCTCATATAGTCCAGGCCCAGTACTTATTAAAAACACTACTTTATTTTGCGGTGTGGTGGTTCTGTGTCGGCCGGAGCGTTACAATTAGCACAGTCATCAGTCTGTGTGTGTGCACAAGAAAACTCTCAGTACATGTTCAGACGGAGTCCTACTCCTTGGCCTCGTGTTCTGACTCTGACTGGGCCTCGGCGCCTCGGGCCAGCTGCTCTTCGATCTTGATGGAGAAGATGGTGCTGTTGGTCTGCGTGCTCTCGTCCAGCTCCTTCAGCAGCTCTCCGCTCTCCCTGAAGTCCGTCAGCTCCTCCTCATAGGCCGAGCTGCTGCTGCTGCTGGTGTTCGTGTTGGTGGTGGCTGCGGTGCCGTTGTTGTTGGGCTCCTTGAGCGCCTTGGCTGGGTGATTGATGTAGAAGCGCTGGTTCTGGAAGAATTTGATGATGGTGAGCTTGGGCAGGTCCAGCTGGGCCGACAGGGTGTGGATGGCCTCCTCATCCGGGTACAGGCCTACGTCCTGGATGAAGCTCTGCAGGATGCCCAGAGCCTCCAGGGAGATCTTCCCGCCGCCGGTGCGGGACTTGATGCTCCCACCGCGGCTGCCCTCGTCCTCCATCTCAGCTGGCGAGGCGGTGGAGGGCTGGCGAGGCGGCAAACGGGGGCCGGTGGTGGGCTGCTGTTGCTGCAAGGGCTGCTGGGACAAAAGGGGTTGGGAGGGTTGCTGGAGAGACAGGGAGGGCTGGTGCTGCTGCTGTGACTGGGGTGGCTGAGCCTGCAGTGGGAAAAAAAAAGGGGAAGAGAAAAGAGACGGGGATGTTATCAGTGAGCACTTATCGGCGCCTTAATAAGGCCTTTCATTAAAATCAATTGAGTTGTGAGGAAAAATGGGCCCGCTGTGTATAGAACAGGCACTTGGTTGAAGGAATTTTCCATGTAATATCTCATTGAATGTAATCAGTTCTGCAGATATGACTTTTTTTCCCCTTTTTTGGTGGTGGGAGATTGTGTCTCTCATTGTGGGGGTAGAGGCAACAGCAACACACTATTGGTGATACACACACATGAACTCAGAAGACACACTCAGCCCTACACGCAGTGGGAAACTGGCCTCTCTATTATAGCCTCTGCTGCTTATCTGGCTCTATTGCCAGGCAGCGATAAACAAGCTCCCTGTGCACAATTCGCGTTGCGATGGTCGGGCTGATTTGCTGCAGTGTGAGAATGCTATCGATGGCTCTCACTCTGCCGTCAGAATCCCGTTAGTGTAAACACATGACACATTACTCGTAAAATGTCTCATTGTGTGGTTGGAGAGGGAGTGAGTGGGCAACTCGTGGTCCCTATTGACCCCGCAGAATGGGTGCTCTTTTATTTTCATTTCTGAGTCAGACACTGTAGAATAGGTGTTTCATAATGAAGTTTGCAAAACAGCACTTTGCAGGGACTCTGCTTGCCAGCTGCATAAATGCACCCAAAGATGTAATTTTACTGTACCAATATACTGAGCTATGATAGTTGTTGTTGAGCAAATGTGAGCTAATCTGGATAATGTATCACGTTATTACGCTGCGGCACAAAATATTTAAACACAAGTCTCTTAAGGAGAGTGTAAAACTGCACCATTAAATCAGAAATAGTCCTATTTTGTCAATGTACAACCATTTATGTTTGCATGCATAAAATTCCCGCAATCTATATCTGCTGCTGGATTGATTTGATTCGTAAGAGAAATCCTATTACCTTATTTATATCCAGTAAATGGTAGCCACTGTGAAACGCTGGCCACAGCTCTGAGTAACCAAATAACTAATCACCCACTCAGCTGTGGCTCAGACTTTTAATAGAAGTATTATTGTTCTTCTCCAAGATATTTCGACCCTTAACCGAGCCTGTGTGTTATTTTATATTCATCTGCCAGATGTCGTTTATGCAGCAGCTCTTTTAAATTCAGGCTAATGATATCTTAGAAAACAGCTTTAGCTGAAAAATAGGAACTTTTAAGTGTTGCTGTGTTTCTAATTACTGAGAGTTCATAAAAACTCCAAAGTGATGTTTATTAAAAAAATCCCTGAAAATAAGTTAAGATTAAATGAATGTGGAGAAAATTATGTTTTTAACTGATTTGTTTTTGATACAGAGCTTCAGAAACAGGAGGGAAACATGCACAAATACAGTAAAGCAGAGTTTTATCAGCAGAGTGTTTGTTTCTGTGTCTCACATGCAGCCGGTTGACATGAGTTCAGGCTGCAACTACGGATCATTATCATTAACAATTATCCACTGATTATTTTCCTGAATGACTGATTAATCATTTGGTTTATAAAATGCCAGGAAAATGCTGATTATAATATCCTAAATCTCAAGCTGATATCCTGAAAGTGATCGATAGGGTTGACACAATATCAGAATTTTGAACTTTGACAGTATAAAAAATGATTGTCTTTCGATAAAAGAAGAAAAATGTTTTTCAGTGTTTTTAAATTAACAACCTGCACACAGTGCTGGTAGAAGAAAAGTCGGGTACCGACACATTATCTTGGCAGCCTTGGGTTGAAAATTTGATTGTAGATCTATTTTGTTTATATCTTCGGTACTTTTGATACTGTAAAATGCAGACATCATATTGTTCTAAAAAAAAGTTATCATTACTTACTTTTGACAGCTCTACTGACCAACAGCTCAAAGCACAAATATGCCCAGTTTACTGTCACATAAGACAAAGGAAGCAGCAAATCTCGACATGTGAAGCGAATGTGTGGCTCAGTGCCTTGCCCAACGGCACAGTCAGGACACATGCAGTCACGCTCACCTGTAGCTGCTCAGTGGAGATGTGCATCAGGTGAGACGGCCGCTCGTTGTGGTGCTGCTGCCCGGCGCTGCTCTCCTGCTCGTAGATGGCGTCGCGCTCGGCCTGGGAGAGGCTCAGGAAGCGGCGGATCATGGAGAGGTTTTCCCAGAGCGTCCGGTTCTCTGGAGAGGGATCCTCCTTCCACCGCAGCAGCTCACAGAGCCAGCCCTGAAGGAAGGATTATAGGGGGAGACGGAGGGAGAGACACGGAAGTCTTTAGCACACAGGTCACAAAAGAACAGGTGTTTCAAGTGCGTTAAAACTCATTTTAGGTCCATGAGTATAAAAACGGGTTCACACAGTCAATCCTTTTACCTTAAATATCTTTTGATATTAAAACAGGTGTTAGTGACAGAAACCAAATATTCTTAGGAAGCATCAAAGATGAAAAAGATCCAATGTAACACCATGATTCAAGTCATTAAAATGAATGAAAAAAATGTTTTGCAAAATCACTTTCCAGTAAAAATAAACACACACAAAACAGCCCATTGTAATAACAACAGCTTCATCTACAGTTAATATGTTTCTCTGCCACAGCTGGAGATCAAGGTCGAGCAACGAGGGAACAATTCGAAGTGACGAGAAACACACACTCGCATATTATGTAGCACCTTTGGGAGGAAGCAGGTGACTCCCATGTTTGAAACACTCCAGCAGAGGGCCATGAAAGACAGAGCTGAGCAGGAGTACAATCAGAAGCACTTTATTTCACCAATACAGTGGGTGCACAATGAGGCTGACCTTGATAACTGAAAGTTTCAATATGAGACTGACACATTACTGAACGACGAGGACAAAAAGTGGCACGGACTCACTTGTAGCTTTATGTATTGTTTTTGTATAGTAAAAGCTGCAGAACTGCACATGTGCAAAGTACATCTACATTAAGATGATGTGTCATGACGATATGATCGTACTGTTACTGTTAACATTTTACAAATGTTACTGTTTAAATTAACAAACTGAGCCGCTGATGGTTGTTTAACGTGGAAAAAAACAAAACACACAATGAACAATTAGTTTTACTTCACATGAATTATACATTTATTAAAATGTATTTTTGTACCAATGTTTGCCACACAATTATACTGTATATCATTATGAGAAGATATTTGTCATAATATTATCTTTATTTGAATAGTGCAGAAATAATTAGTCAACCGACAGATAATTGATCAATGTTTTCGTTTTTTTTCAGCTGCTCATTTGGGAGGATTTGCTGAAGTCTTTTACTGTTCAGGCTTTTGGATTGTTGGCTGGACAAAACAACTTGAAGACGTCATATTGGGCTCTGGGAAATTCTAATTCTGGTTTTATTGAAAAAAAAAAACGATTAATGATGATAGTGGACTGATTAATCAATAATTAAAACAGTCTGTAGTTGCAGCCCTAAACACAAACTATTTATCTTTTTTTATTTCTGTATTTTTAAAAGAATTAGAGCCGGGACTTGGTTGAGTTCAGGATTTGGATCAGCTTAAGAACATAGCTAAATGTACTGTTACCTGATGAGAGGACAGTAAGGATAGAGTTAGATGTTATAGAATAGACACAATAAATAGAAACTCCTCACATTTACTGTAATTCAAATGTGTGCTTGTGTTAGTTCATTGAGCTGAGGATTCGCGACTGCACAGACAGAAGGGCTCTGCAGGGGTTGAGTGACGTGGTCTCCCGAGCTCAGACGTGATGACCAAAACCTCAGCAGGCCACTGTCTGTGTGTGTGTGTGTGTGTGTGTAAGTAAGAGTGAAGGGAAATAACACACTGTAGTGCTTGGGGGGGAGTGAAGAGGAGTGGAGGGATGAATCTGTAGCGAATCTACAAGAGAGCTGTAAAGGGACAAGAGCGGTCAGTCGGGGAGTGAAACCAGCGAGGAGGAAACGCAGCGTCAAAGGGAAGCAGCGAGGTGTGTGTGTGTGTGTGTTACAGAGGGTTACTCGCTCAGCCGGGTCTGTCCTGGCAGCCTGACAGAGCGGCGCTGTAATCTCCCGGCCAGTGCGCGGCAGCACCTTTCATTTCCACAGGATTACACCGCGCTGCTGGTCCGCACACAGACAACACACACATGCATACACACAGAGGGCAGAGCCACGCCGCCACACTGCATGCAAGAGATAACTCAGCAGTTTGGTTGTCCCCTGTTCCAACTCCTCCCATAAGCCACATCAAACCCAGGAGGGGTTTTGGAGGAAGCGGAGAGGGGGAGAACGAGAGAGAGAGAGAGAGAGGGAGGATAGCGGGTAGAGGAGGCCATAAAGCCTGCATGCCCACCTTGTTCCTTTGCCACGTTTATTGTTGCGTTTTTAATTTGCATGCAGAGGGATTTGGACAGCGCTCCAGTTGGGCTGTCTGTGGTTTCAGCTGATTCGGTAGTGAGGGAGAACACACACACACACACACAAACCGACAAAACACAAACAGACGCACACAAACCACCACACACCGTCTTGTCAAAGCCAGAGAAACAGTACCCGGGCCCAACGATGGAGTAATCCAACTCAAACACTCCCCAAACCAGCAGGATTAAACCCAAAGTAGCAGAGCCAATCAAACAAAGGCACGACGTGAACTCCATTTCAATGCCAGGAAGTCCATTTGATGAAATAAAGTACAGAGAGTTTATTAGTTCACAAGTGCAAATGTTCGTGTGGCTTTTTTTTCCCTTCACTTCGCTGCCTGCGTTTCTCCAGTTTCTGAGCTGACATTTAGCTTTTGCACAAGGTGTTGAAGAATAGTCACAAAAAAGAGAGAACATTTGCTAAACGTTTTTTTTTTTTTTTTTTTAATGTGATGTGCTTCAAACAGCAGTTAGCCCTGCTCCTGGCCGGCACTGTGGACAGTGGACAGTCAGCATTTTCCATGGCACTTTCAAGAGCTTTGTTTGTGTTTGTCTAATTGCATTGCTTCCACAGGCCAGGCAGAGGCAGCGGGATAAAGGGAAGAGAGACAGAGATGATGAGAAATAAAAAGAGAGAGAGAATGAGAGAGGTTACGATATGACTGCCTTGCTGACAGTAAACTTTCAAAGAAACAAAAATGGGCTATAGTAAATTTGTAAAAAATATATATATATATATATCTGCTATGTGTCTCATGTATTTATATATGTATCTAAAATGTAAAGTAGCATGAAATTAATTTGATGTAAAACTAACATATATCAATTTTCTTTCCTAAGAATTACTAAACCAACAAGATTTTATGTTCAACATTCCCTGTTCAACATTACCATACTGTTGCAAATCTGTTTTCCCCTTTATTGTTTAATGCAATTTGTTGAGCCTCTCCACCGCAGCTGACAAGCACCAACCGCTCTTGATTGGATCATGGAACTTGCTGCCCCTGCTGCTAAAGTGTTCCAACACGGTCCAGAAAACAAAAATCTAGGGCTCTTCAATCCAGTGTACTCTGTGTTGTGTTGAAGATCATTAAGGGCTCTCTATAAATAACTAGAACAGGTAGTTCAGAACAGGCCTAGTTGTTAGCCAACACAAAATAAAGTACACACCAACTGTGTTCCATAACAACTCTTGTTCAGTCAAGAAATTTTCTGAAGTCATGGTTCAACCATCATGGCCTCAAAGCACACAGAGACAGGAACCAGACTGGTGATACTTGCAAGAAAGTCTGTGACTGATGAGCCAGATAATCATCACTTTCCACAAACCCACACTCATATCAGAAACTGTATTCACATTTTTTAGAAAGGTAGGAATGTATGGTTATGTCTCACAGATTTCATCAACTCTGACCACACAAAACCACAGGCAGCTATTTCCAGCAAACCATTTCAGAAAAGCCAGTAGCCCATCACAAAGCGACGAACAGCTGGAGTAAACGAGTGTCTGGCTAAATAGAGAATAGCACATTTGCATCGGTCAGGAAAGTGATGTCGCTCTGTGTCTGCTGAAAGATAATGTAGACAACTGTTTGCTAACACATTAGCCTTGACAACTTCATAAGCCGATGGTATATCACAATGGTTTTGTCAGTTTACTGGTGAGACAAATTTGTATTGTTTTTGAGTGCTTCCCACTGAATTTTTGTGAACAAAAAGTCTCTCAGACACAGTTTAGTGCTGAATTCCGTTGAAAAATTAGACAACTGTCAAAAGTTAATCTTCAACAAGAAAAGATGCCAAACATTGTTGGTTCAAGCTTCTCAAATGTTACTGCTTTTCTGTCTTCAGTATCACTGTACTTGGAGTATTTTTAAATTCTGAACTATTGGTTGGACCAAACAAGGAATTTGAAAACATCAAGTTATGCTCATTTTATAGACAAAGTTATGAGGTAATTACTCAAGTCAAACAATTGGAAGATTAATTGATAATAAAAATGATTGTGATGGGAATTTTTCAGAATTTCCTAACATTTCGTAGACTGTGCGAATAATGGATTAATTATTATAAATCTAATAAAAAGATCCTACTAGGTCTGCAAGCACAATAGTGGTGGTATCAGAAATAGTCTTGTGCCTGTTTCTAACAAAGTGCAGTTGGTATATGACAGTGTTTCCGATCACAGCATGACGTTCTCATGAAACTGCTCAGGAAAGAAACAAATACTGGTGAGCTTTCCAATTGACCTACTGAAGTAAACCAATGCATTTTCCCAACCTAGATTACCTTAGAAACCACAAAGTAGTGAACTAGAAAGCCAGTTTATTTTGATGCTAAATGCATCTCTCAGTTGAACTCACAGATGCTGCAAACAGGTTCATCGAAGCAATAAGCACTGACAGGCATAGGATTATCTTGCTATGTTGGCACACACCTGCGACAATATTGCACGATAATCCGCTGCCTCTAGGTCATCGTTGCTTAATTATTAATTAGTTTCAAACAACGGGATTGGCAATCAAGGACCACCAGCCTTTTCTTGTTTTACAGCGGACACAGACCTGACCAGGGGCTCATGGGGCTATGGGGTCATAAGGTGCCAAATTAAAAGGGTAATAAACTCTTCAGCATGCTATTGTATAGTCCTGGTATAAATAGCTACTGGGTGTTCTGATATAAATATTTTCCTCACAACACAATAGTTGAATTCATGCGTGAGATTCACCCAGCTATGCAATGTGGTACACCGTGTATGTGAGTGCTGCAGTCATAAGCTGCCAATAAGAGCATAGGCCTGCTCTGTCAGAGAACAGCATGGCATTCACCACCCATCCTACCCGTCCATTCACCACCAAACTACCACTCCAAACACCTCCAACATGGAGGCTCAAAGAAACATAAACGAACAACTGGCCTTGCTGTGAGACAGGAACAGTAGACGGACAGACAGTGGTCTGTCACACTGCCTGGGCAACACCTCCCGTCTAATCTCATTTGCTTATCAGCCCCATGAGGTTGACCTCGGCCACTGCAAAAATAAATAAATACAATAAGCCCACAGATGTCCATCAATTTGCCATTTGAGGTTTTTTTTGTACGTCCTTCCTCGGATTACTGCGAGGACCAAAAATAATGCCTTGGTTTCAACCCCTGAAACAGACTATGTGAGTATATCGAGTACCATTTGGATTTTTTTAAAAAAAGGGCCTGGGTGACGCATCAAAAAATGAAGAAAAAGAAAAATCACAGATAAAGAAATGATTGCTGCCATTGTTGTGGCTTGATGGTTGGAGCCCAGGACTGTTTCAGAGGCAGCCAGACAAACCACTTCTGTGTCTGAACAAGAGAGAGAGCTAAAAGTAGGGGAAAGACAATGCATTATTGTCTTTTCTCCTCCTTGAACCTGGCAGAGGCCCAGCACTGGCAGACAACAGTGCAGATAAATGCAGCCGATAACATGTTTGTCTACCAGCGGTTGCACGTGTACGTACACCGCACTAGGTAACGTGTGTTAAAAACATTACAACACTGGTGGACGCCCATCTGCTGATGACAGTGGAGTGTTGAAATGTTCCTGATGCTCGGGCATATGTGAATCTCCCGCAACAATAAGCAATAATTGACTGCACAGTTCAGAGCCAGATTTTTTGGGAGGAGAATACGTCTTTATATTCAAACAGAAGAGCTTTGAGTGACTGTACAAATAATCTTTGGCATACTGTGAGGAAGATAGGGCAATGGAAATGGGGTCATTGGCCTTATTTGAACTGCAATGGCAATTGGAAGAACGGCAATGATGCGTCAAAAAAGCCACATTTTGTCTAATTGTGACTTTATTTGGTTTCATGTTTAACGTCTACACAGCCAGGCTCAACATGCTGTGCAAGAATTACGTTGAAGCGCCATTTGTATCATCAGATAATGGTTCAGGTGAGCAAAGATCCAAACTCCTGCCAAGTGTTAATCCAAATTTATGCTCCTCTTACAGCGTAGGAATTAATTTATGGTTCAACGTAGGATTTAACCCTTTGATTATCGTAGCACCACTGCAACACTATATGATTAACAATGGTCATGTCTTGCATTCATTATATACCAAAAGTACTCATGTTCATATTCTTTTATTGACTCTTTGATAGAGAGATGATCATTGTGAGGGCAAGGTTTGCGCTAAAAAATGACTGCTAGCAAGATCTTAACATACCAATTTGTCTTGCTACAGAAAAGGAGAAGATTACTGTACTGTGCATTCATTATATACCCAAAGCAATCGCGTTTGCAGTCTTTCATTCATTTAGAGCGCAGTGAGAAAAAGGTCTAGGATGGAAAAGGCTTTGCTAGATCACAAAATACTCGTTTATTTAGCGTTGCTGAAAAGAAGATTACTGACTCCTTTTTCAACACGGTCCACATACGTCCGCACGTTTTTGAGGCGGACCATATCGGCGCATCTAAAAAAGTTTAAATCCACCTTTATTCAGTCTCATCAATCCTGGGAATTCAAACCAATGACCCAGTGGTTACAAGCTCACATCTCTAATCATTTCAATTGTCAAATACACGACAGGACGCCAACGACAGAAAAGAGCCCACGACACGAGGATATACACACAATACATATTTCTCATGATTGTGAAGAATCAACAGTAATCAGTTACAGATAAATACACATTTTTTTCTATTTGAAAATATAATACTTTTTCACCATATGGTGAACAAAGAGTTGAATTTATTGTAAAGCCACATTTTTATTTACCTTTGCTTCATTTTTCATAACCTTGCCATCTGATTCCAATTTGCACGCCAGTCCTGAGCATTCATATGTAGGCATACTACAAAACAGATAGATCAAACGAACGTCTTTTGGAAATGACAGATAGGCCCTAAGGATGGTTGGATCTGCGACCACAGTAATGGATGATGAAATTTCTAGTTCTCATGTGTACCAACGATGAAGCCTCTTCTCTCTTAAGGAAAGCCTTTGAGGATTAAAAACTGAGTCATCTAAATCATTTGAAACTCGCCTTTAAAAAATCTCTTCTTTTGTTATTAAATCATGTTGAAATGACTCTGATGTCTTGTCAGAGTGGATGCTTTCCAGATTGTGGTTGCCAGATTGTGTCACTATCCTCTTTTGTGAGGAAGGAGTTTCAGGAGAGAAATTTGTCTGGATCAAACATGCGAAACATTTCATCTCTATTCGAGCTGCGGCACGGAGAAGTCTTGGCCAAACAGGGAATATTTTATTAAGAGGGGTCGTGACCTCTCCAGATACAATAAGCGAGTTGACAACAATAACAGACTGACAGCTAACACTGCACACATTGTAGAAGCAAGGCATGACTATGCAGGAAATGGCCCTCTCTGTGTCAGCACTTGCTCCCAGAAACAATACCAACCAGTTTGGTGTGGCAGTTTACGTCATAGCTGTTGAACCAGTAAAGTGTGCAGGGAATTTTCGAGCAACCAAACAGAGGCAGATGGAGCATAAAGAATAGCCATGGGCAAATGACCAGTCCATCTAAAATGGAGCACATTAAACATCTGTGTGGTTACAGTGATTTTTTTTTAAACTGCATGTTGTGTTCTTTCACAGCAAAGTTCTTCAAACACAGCTGCACATATTATAGTAACAATAATATAACCTGGGAGTTCCCTGCTGCAGCTGCAGTCTACTTGGGTTGTGTTCTCAGCAGAATTTGCTCAAGAGCAGTAGTAAAAGGACAAGAGAACATATTTGATTTGAATATCTACAAAATAGACAGCAAGGATGTTTTTATGTCTTCAATATTTGTACACAGAATTAAAAAAGCAATTGAAGGCAACACATTTTATCTCATAAGTACGTAAAGAATTACTTTAAATATCAGTCGGTGAAATTGTGTTCTCTTTGTCCACTAAAGCACTTCAGATTGTTTATGTGTACAAAATGGCTGAAAATTGAGTCAGTGATGATGCTACAGTACCTATGCCTCTTTGAATCAAATATTAGTATTGTTGAAATTGCACCATAATCTAGTTTAGGCGGTGGTGGGCTGATATTTGGGTACCAGCACAGCACACTGAGTGTTCAAACACTGTTCTCCCACTACAAATTTACCTCCTGTTTATAATCTTTTCTGTTCAATACTGCCGAGGCAGATGGAGGATGAATGCACAGAAGACAAAGAATACACTGAAGATGAACTAGAGATAAACAACAACGGCAGCAACAATACAAACACAGAAAGCACCTACATGGAGTCTGATTCCATAAATTATAAGAGCTTGATTGAGATTTAATTCAAAGCTTGGGTTTAATTGCTAATATCAAAGCATAATTAAGCTGATAAATCATGACTGATCTTATTGAATTAGGGATTGAAATAGCGGAGAAACTGCAAATTGTCTATGTCAGCTAAATCAGTGTTCTTAATTGGCCTACAAGTTTGCTTCAGATACTAATGAAACTGAACAAATTTTCATCCCTGAAAAGTCTTCTGAAATAGAAGTCTTTATGCAGTGGTTGATTCAGTGCTGTGGCTGCATGTCTTGTTCAACTTGGAAATTCGTGTTGAACTTAAAATAGAATATTTACACAAGTGGCAACAAAGTAAACACAAAATCTCAAATGTCTCTCTGTATGTGGCTGAAAAGCCAACTTATACGTGTGTCCTCCTTCAGGCTCAATTTATGCAGTATATTTTGAAAACAGTGACTGAAGAAAATGGTGCAGACAGGCTGATGAGGATGGAAAGTGAGTCTCCCTTACAGAGGGAGGGAGAGGGAGAGAGAGAGAGAGAGAGAGAGAGAGACAGAGACAGAGAGAGAGAGAGACAGAGAGAGAGAGAGACAAGGAGAGAGGGAGTAAATAATGCTAGCAAAACCAAGTGCACACAAGTACTAGCCTGAGTACTTGGATGGGTCCTAATATCTCCCCATGCAATTCCCCCTCACTCAGGCCCACACACACTCCTGTATGCACACACACACAGACACACTCACACACACATTCTCTCTCTCTCTCACACTGCATCTGCCAGAGCTAGTGGCTGTAGTTAAATTGAAATATTTCCTGGCGTGTGTCAGAAGCATGCAGAATGATAATTATGACAGATCTGATTAGGTGGGCCGAGTCAGGCGGCTCCGGGCTGCAGGTGCGACCTTGTGCATTCCTGAGTGTGTAAATAAAATTAATTACAAGCGTAGGGGGCGCGCAGCGCGTGACATCAGCGCGCACAGGGGGGACTCCCACGGGGGGCACCCTAATGGAATATTTTCCCCGAGTCTAATAATACAGTTGGTATTGACTTGAGGTAATTAGGGGGATCATTAAAGCGCTTTTCCCGGCGTATTTGCCTGCCTGATCAGATTAGCGAGAATGGGCCTCAGAACAAGCCCTGTGTGGTCTGTCAGGAAAAGTGGAGACAGTGGGAGAGGGTTAGCTAGTGAATATTTGTAGCAAAGTAAAGAGCGAGCAAAATGCTGTGCCTGTCACTGGGACAAGGGTAGCATTTGCTAACAAGCTAGCAAATGGTAAGGACTGGTACGTTTAGGCATGTGGCTAGTAGGATATGCAAAACTTTTCATTGAGAGAGGGCTAGTGAACTCTTACAAAAGTGTTAGCTCAGTTACCTAGAAAGCTGGCTAACACCTGCTCCACAGTAGAAAACGTTTGTCAAATAATAATGCATCAGGGGTGATGACGAAGAGACAATTTGGAGTCCTGACAGTCTGGGCAGATTCCTAGTTTGGACTGCAGGGTAGGAGGCAGGCGAGGAGGAGGGAGCGGGTTGTGCAATTGGAGACAGATGGGGTGAGAGGTGGCATGTAAGGCGTAAGTGAGAGAGATGGCAGGAGAGACACAAAGTGCTCTGGGCATGCTCAGTGAGACCCCGGGCTCCCGCTAAGAGGAGAAGGAGGCTTCGATGAAACAGGCAGTGGAGAGAAAACAGGCTGGTGGGAATTCCACCGTCCATTAAACAATAAGAGAAAGGCTCATTTCAGAGGGAGGGGAAGACTTACCGTTTGCAAGATAATTCATTTGCTAAATTAATTATTCAGACAGCTGGGTCTCAGTTCAAGAAATTGTGTCTTTAATAATAGAAAGGATCTGGCCTCGCCTGTTTCCCATGGCAACCTAATAACCAAGCAGGCACAGGAGATAAATAAATAAATCAATTAATAAATAGTCACGGCCCTTTTAGATCCCTAGGGGATGTGATATGCTCACTCTGATCTTCCTAAATTGAGGGAGAGAGAGGTGTGGAGATCTGTGAATCCATTAAGACATCTTGATGCCTGCCCTGCCACAGCGCAGAAAGTACAACTTATGAAATGTGGAGCAAAATCTCACTGTGTCGCTCCAACACATAGCCACCGGCAGTTCCTGATATTAAAAATGATCTGATAACATCTTCACTGTATCAATTTTAGTATCCTAGGATGTCATTTAATGCCATTTGCACACAACTCTTCATGCAAAACATGACTTCTGACCCCAAGTGGCTTCTCAGTAACAGACAAAGCTCTGAGCGGTCACAATCTAGAAACAGACACCCAAAAGGTCAGCCATCTGCCCCTCTTGTGAAGCAGCCATTGGATGGAGCAGAGTGATAGAAGTGGCGTGTGTGTGTGTCGTATGTGTGTGTCATTGGTCTGTTCTGGTTGGGTGGGTCATGTGCCAAATATCTGAGATTAAATCTAAGAAAAGCATACGAGCCCCCATAAATCATGCATGACCTCTAAACAGATTCCACCCCAACAGGAAGTCATTTTCTAAACATGAAGGAAGTCGTTCCAGTTATTCTGTCACCCTCTCGTCCTACTATATCAGTGTCCCCACCCACCTCCACCCACTCCCCCATCTCTTCAGACCAACAAGGCCCTCACCCCCCTTCCACACCCCTCCACTCCAGGGACTGCCGTGCCAGGCGGGTGCAGGGTGACAGATGGCATACACCAACCTCCCCCCTCGCTCTCCCCTTTCCCCCCCCCCCTACTGCACCAGCCCCCCTGCCCGGCCCCCCCGGTGGCGCAGCGGCGGACCAGATCAGTGCCATTCTGTCTCATTAGAGCCTGGCTAATTAGCGTAGCCTCTTCCAGGGGAGATTGAGCGAGTGAGAGAGAAACAGAGAGAGAACGAGAGATGGCAAGAGAGTGTAGTGTTGGTGATGGGGACTGCGTTCTTTACTCTTCTGGTCATTGAGGAGTCGGAGGGCTTTGAGCCCCGCGGTGCGCAGGGCTCCCAGGGTGCTTGTTTTATGACAGCAGGGACTCTGATTCTGTCCATTGCTCAATTCCTCTCAGGAAGTGTCGGGATGTTTAGACATAAAAGTCATGTCAAAGGAATGCCCCCAACACACCCCACCATTAGCTAACCTCCCATCGCTCAACTGAACATTAGCCGCCCTCCTTGCCAGACTAGGCAACGCCGCAAGCCTCCGCTGTTAAAGTAAATGAAAAGAAAGCACAGTAGCTTGCTAGATCTAGTCCTACTGAGCCAGTTAATAATGTTGACATCAACTCCAGGCTATCCAGATCATGGCTTGCACCTCTGCCGACTAAAATGAAATGGGCCGTTTGGCGAAGACAGCTACTTCTGGCAGTGTCATCGCTGGATTTGAACCAGTAGCACGCAGATGTTTTCTCCAAGTCTGACATCTCCTGAAGCTAAATGGAGATGGAGCACTCTTGGAACGGGCTGATCAGTTTGAATTATTGAGGAATGGATCATGAATAATGATTCTGATTCTATCAAAAGAGTGAATTTAATATCAGTCCTAATAAATCAGAATTGCTGCACGGATTACTTTGAAAAAAAAGTACCTATGCCTAGACTTGAAGTGAATGGCAACCATTAATCTGATAAAGTAATATGGTTTCACAGCTCTATAGTTACTACACTGAATATGTGGCAGTAAAAGAGTGATTGAAATTCAGCATTGAATATGTGAGATAGGGGGGGCAGTTAAAGGGTGGCTGAGGCCTGCTGTGGTTACAAGCCCTAAGAGAGGACAGCATGGCTGCATTCCAGGAACCCCTCCAGACACACATACACACCAACAGACCCAAACATACACATTTAAATTTGCCTGCACATGAACCCATATTTGATGCATGGAAAAGCACACACACGCACAAACACGCATCTATTCACAGTATATATACACACCTAAACACACAATCAGTAAATTCCAGTTCACTGATTTTCTACCCAGAGGAGCTCTACTGCCGATAACCTCCTTCAACTCCACATCTCTCTTCTACTTCCCTTCTCTTTGTATCATCTCTCTCTCTCTGGGAATACACGGGACTGATACCACTGGATCCTGGTCACCTGATCATGTGCTTGCGTAAGCATGTTGGGAAATTCTAAGCTTAGCTAAAGAGGCAGAGGTTGAAGTGCAGACCGAGCTGACAGGATGGTGCCAGCCTCAGTGATGAGGCCTCTTCCCCACCCTCCCCCCACCATTATTTCCCTGGACCCCATATGGGCATCCTGCCAGTCCAGCCCATCCTCCATCCTCATCACCAACCATATCCAGTCTGCACTACCAACCTTAGTACCAGCAGTCTCTGCTGGCATGGCACTCTACCAAAGGCTTGGATAGTAGTTATTTTCTTCCTCCAAGGCTGCAAACCTCTCAGGGCTTAAGCTGTCGTTTACAACTTGTCATTTAAATATACATTTTGTCCTTTTGCATTTTGCTTTATCTTGGCTGATTCACACAATAGTAAGCTCATGGGCATTTAACAGAGATGTACTCAACACCCAGTGTCATTTCCTGACAAGAATTCCCTGGTCACATGAAGTAATCATTTCTTTAGCAGTGGCACCAGTGCCTTTTTTTTTTTTTTTTTGAATAGCCTGAAATGAGAAGCTAACCTTTTTTCCTGTTTTTTTTTTATTAACAACTGACATCTAGTATCAGGATTCTTTAAAACCAGCATCACCTCACCTAACTGAGACTGTGGGCTGCAACCAACGGTTCTTTTCATTATCGATTACTTTCTCGATTGACCAGTTGGTCAACGTAATGTCAGAAAATTGTGACAAAATCACAATTTCCTGGAGGAGAAATATTCAAACTGCTTGTTTCGTCTGATCAACAGTTCAAAACACATATCAGTCCCAAATCTACCCAATTTACAATGATAGAAACTCACATTACAGAAGCTGGAGCCTGCAAATGTTAGGCATTTTGCTTGTAAAGTGACTCAAATGATTGACTGATTAGCAAAATAGTGTTTGATTAATTTTCTGTTGATCAACCAATCAATTAATTGACTGGTAATTGTTGCAGCGCATGGAAGGGACAGAAGACACAACATTGAAGGAGCATTTTCACCCATATTGTTGGACTGATGTGAATTCTGGGATGTAAAACACTATAGAATTATCTGCCCACAGCATAAAACGAAATATCTAAAACTACAATCTTGTCCCACTTTATAGTAAGGAAAAAAGAAATAGGGCAAATGCTGAAATTTAGATTTGTGTAGAAACTGAACACTGGGTGCTGGTCTCTGATGTTCAGGAGTTCAGGGGTCCTGATGGGGAGGAGCAGGCCAGGCTTGGTGGTGCTGGTAGCTGTGGCAATGCCGGCTGGGTAGTAAGGGGGGAGACCAGCTGCCCGGGGAGCGCCCATTACGAGATGGAGCCAGAGATAAGTGCTCTCCCAGGCCCCCTTTCATAGGCATAATTAGCACACTTCTTATCTGCTGCTCAATTCACATTCACACCCGCCTGCCATGAATGGAACGTGAAAGAGAGGCAGAAATTGATGGAACGAGAGAGGTAGAGGGGCAAGACAGAAAAGATGGGAGTGAGGTGGAGAAGGAAGGGTGGAAACCTGTTCCCAGACAAACCTTCATTTGAGAAGAGAGAGACATGTGCGAGTTAATACTGCGACCGCCTCACTCTCCCCCTTTCTCTTTCTCCATCCTTCCAAGGAGTCTTTGAACTCCTTAACAAAAACAGTGGTTTGTGCATCAAACTGCAATTTGGTAAAACAAAGCTATCTGGGGGTATAATCATCCTAATCAGCAAGAAAAAAATAAAGCCTTTGCAGATATTTCTAGATTATTCCGCCCTTGGTGATCTATTTCTCCCCCATCTTCTTCATCAAGCCCAATTGTGGAAATCCTCAAATACTGCCTCCGACAGACACATGAAAACCTTTAATAATAACTCCTTAGTGCTACATTAAAAAAAAAAAAATTACTTTTAATAAAGAGTTTAACTGGCGGTGTGTTTCCAACACACACAAGCTTGTATTGTGTGAGCGCCCTGCTCTCTGGGAGAAGATAACAGGGGCCCCATCGTCTTACTGAGCGGAGCTAATATAAACACATTTGTTTGGTGTTGAAACAGTGTTGACAGTTAAACTCCAACCCACAATAAAGAGGACATGTGTCATTATGACTATAAATCATCGCAGTGATGCACAGAGGCAGGTTTTGTACAGGCTGGATGTGTTTCTACTTCTTTGCCCTTAACTATATGATGGCATGTGCATCTAGTATAAAATATTTTATTACCTTTTTAATGTTTCTGTATAGCCTGATAAGAGTGTGTGATCATTTATTGACACGATGATCTTCACAGACTAGATATTTGGATATTTAATATAAACCATGTTTCGTGACACGTTTTAGCTTCAAAGCTGAGAAATGAAAGTATGTATTTTGTCACCGACGCTAGAAGTGTAGTGTATGTTTCAGTACCTGGCTCTTGGAGGCAGCCACCTTCGCGAAAAGCGCCTGGGAAACTTTGGCCCGCTTCATCTCCTGCTGGATCTCATCGTAGATGGTGGAGTTGATGTTGAGGATGGAGCTCTCCGTTTTGCCATTCCACTCGCTGGGCAGAGGCGATGGTTTCACCTGGGTTAAGGACAAAGGATATTAGATGGTATTAGAAATATTAGAAATACCACACTCAATTTTAAACTCTAATACTTTGTCAGATATTGAATTTTTTCATTGGACTGGGTCACCTTAAGATTATTTTCTCTAAAATAATCAGAGTCATGTGTGACGGTTGGTTTTAAAAATTGTGTATCTGTACACGTTTTGACACAGATACAGTTATCAACATTAGATGTCATTAAAATCTCAAGCTCTGTAATAGTGTGAAATAGTGTTGTATTACTATTCTATATATATATATTTAACAATTTTTTAAAACTGAAATGATCGGAATGCCAATATTAGCCTTGTACCTGAACGATAATTTCGCATGTTGCTCCTATTAATATTTCCTGTACTGAAAAAGTGCATGTTGGGAGATGATAAGCTCCAGTGTTTGTATTGTCTATGAGAATGTGTGCACTCAAGATTGGTGGTGGTGGAGGTGGAGGTGGAGAGGTGAGGTGGATAGAGTTATTTGCTCACAGGGGAAATGCCTACGGGGATTCTGGGATTCCAGTCCTCGGGCCTTACGCTGTTACAGTCTTCCCTCCGGGGCTGCAGTGTCAGGAACACAACACAACAGTACTTTATTTAGGCTCATGTGAGGAAAAATAGAGGTAATCTGGCTAAACACAAGCATACATGTGTGCACTCATCTCACACATACATACACACACACACACACACACACTGGAGTCTAGATTACACCCACACATGGCTCCAGTGTTACTTTGCTCAAAACCACTTGGATGTGTTGTACAAAATGTTATTATTCTTATGTCAAACTGGTGATTAAAAAATAAACGCAAGTCAAGTGAAATCAAATCATCTTCATTCAGCGGCTTGTTTCGTCTTGACAAAAATCCTTTGACAAGGTAACAAGTATCCTAATAAAAGCATTACCCAAGAACCATTAGCATATGAATCATTCCATATGAGCCTTTTTGAAAGGTTGGGTATGAGTACATGGTATTCAAATAAACCATAATAACAGCAACAGCTACTAACTCACAATACAGCATGTGCCCACAAAACATATATATTCAAGTATTGGTCTAGACACCTAATAAGAGCTTCTTTATGTGTTAAAAAAAAAGAAGCTATAATCCTAAAATTTGTGGTCAAACCTTTCATCTTGGTTTTATTTATTTTTTTTACGATAGCTCAGCATGGGCT
>JBBPCS010000855.1:2485361-2501327 GCA_037974645.1 Hollardia meadi | reverse complement strand
GCTATAATCCTAAAATTTGTGGTCAAACCTTTCATCTTGGTTTTATTTATTTTTTTTACGATAGCTCAGCATGGGCTTGTCAGTCTGAGCGGTAGGTTACCATGTCAAGCTAATTGTTAAGACTGGGACGTGCGCTAACTGGCTTTGGGGGAGTTGAGCCGACCCATCAGCACATGTGAGAGAAACATACCTCTGCATCTGTTTTTATGAGGCCAATAAAAAGCCTGCTCTGTCTCTGGCTCAATTGCCACCCTGGCTGATTTATGTGCTAGAATTCACACCGCATTGCTCCATAGGAGAGGCTGGCAGATGGCCAGGTGTATGAGAGTGTGAATGTGCGTGTGTGTGTTTGTAGGTCTGTGTATAAGAACTGCCCTGTGTAGGAACAGGTCTACATGATAAATGTCAATGGGTTTAAGTCATACAGGTGAAGTATATAATGCCTTAAGATATCCTATTGATGTGTCAACAGTACTCTGAGTGATGTGAAAATAAAAACGGAAAACCAGTGGTTTGAGTTTTGGGTCATGTTTGAAATATGTATGCCATGTAGTAGTCATTGTGTTTATTGTTCAGCTTACAAATCTATTTCTGTTTCACTCTGTATCTCTGCAGCTCTATAAGCTGGCCATCAGTACATTCATTCTAATTCACCTGATTTGATTATTGAAAATCTAATCTCTCTGTTTCTGGGACATTAATAAAAAAACATGATCAGTGGGCTATTAAGCTAAACAAAATGTGGAAAAGTCCACTGTCTAACTGTGAACCTACACTGACACAGACCCTTATTGTCAAGATGAGCTGTGAGCTGCAAAGTGGCCCTGCTGAAGTTCAGCACCGCTGCTTAAGAATGCAATTCTTTCTTTCTAGTCTTGTAAAGATGGCAACTGCCTTCGTGCTGAGCAGTTTCAGGGGGAGGCTCCATTTTGGAGATGGCTGGGCCTGTGCCTGTGTCTTTTTTTTCCCCCTCCTCACCTAAATTAAAGCCAAATCTTCACCCAGGACAGGACAGAGGAGGCCTTTGTCTGCCCCTCTCACCTCCCACACGCAGCTGACCGCACTTCAAATGGGCTTAAGTCGTAAGAAGGTTGCCACATACCTTTCCAATGAGGGACACTGATTTGCGGTGGACTTGTGCTGCGGTACGTAGTACAGCCGTTCAACTTTGACTGACAAAAACTAAACGATGTTTGATCTTTCGCAGAGCTCGTCAGCACTGAGCGAGCTATATTTTGAAAATGGAAGGGCTGTTAATGCTGCCTAATGCATGGTAAAAGGTCAAAATTAGCACAAAAAATTATCCACCATTTGTGCACCATTCTCACCTGTGCAGCGAGGGAGGGAATGCCGCATAACTCATTTACATGTAAGGAGAATGTAAAGTATGTTCTCTAGTGTGCAGAACGAGCAGCCTTTGTATTTATTTTTAGTATTGAGTTTTCAGACAGGTACAATGTAGGGGAATGTGAGGTGTGTAACAAAACAGTGTGCTAGTGTGGTGCTTGTATGCATGCTTGCTGTTGTCATGTAAACAAAGTGTGCTAATGAGTGCAGTACATGAGTGTGTCCACAAAAAACATACACTTTTTACTAGGGCTGTGTCGTGGCAAGAATTTGGCGATATGATATGCATCACGATACAGGGGTTACAATTCAATATATTGCGATATATTGCAATACTGTAAGCAAAGTGATATGTTGTTTTATTGGCCTGTGTTCTCTTTGTGTTTACACTAGCGATGTGTACTCATCAATACCGATATCGATGTTTCTGAGAATCGATACAGTATCAAAAAACATAATATCGCTATACTCAAGAGTATATGTTTTCTTGAATCCCAACTTTCTACACTCAAATAGACTAAGTAACAAAAAGGAATGACATCTTGTTTAAAATCTGAAATCTAACAGACGTCACTAGGTTTGTTACACGTCTGGATTCAGTCCATGACTAACACTCCAACCTGCTCCCATACCTGCATACATTTTCTCAACCCTGACACCTAAACACACGACACGATACCAATATCAATACAATACCAAGACTCCAAATGGCCAGCTAAACAGTTCACAGTACTAGATTGATTCCCGGGTTTACACGTGGTCAATGAATGCAACCTTTACCATCTCTCCAACTGTGGCTGCACTTTGCACAATATTCTGACTTGGTGCAAAAAGTCTTATTAGTTGTAACAAGTTAGTTAGCTGACAAAGGTGGGTCAAGGTGGGTAACAAAGTTTGCATTAGAGGATTTTTGCAAGTGGTTTAGTTAGTTAGTTAGGTTAGTAACCTGACTGGATTCCTGTTCCCCCAGACCCCAGGATTTGCCTTCCCTTTATAGCTGCAACAAGGGCCCCATCGTGGCTGAAGTGCATGTCAGAAATATAACTACACATGTGGGCTACATGGAGGCTGTGAGAGCTATGATCGGTCATCTGGGGCTGCTTTGTGTTTTCACTACCTTCATGCCGCTGATAGAATTTGTTGATAATGGAGAACAGTGAACAAATGCTTTTCCTTTAACGTAACACCAGACAAACTTGTATTGAGTGATCTAGTATTTCTCGTTCTTCTCTTCCTGATGTTTTTCTCTCTTTAAGAGATTGAATAAAAGAATGAATACATGATTGCTTCAGGTGCATAAGTGGGTTACAATGCATGACACGTTCATCTAGTGTTGCGGTGGTGCTACAACAATCGATTGGCAAAAAAACATAAATCCGATTCCATGCTGTAGTCATCTACAGCAGCACCACCTTAATGGAGAAGTATAAATCTGCCACATGGCTTTAAAATCTAATACTGCTGTGAATAAACCGTTTGCGCATAAAGATATATTCCAATTTGGGAGATATTCTATAGATAGTCTATAGCTCTGCTTCTAAGAAATGTTTGTAAAACTAAAACTCACCAAAACGCTGTATTGGGATATCACAAGAGAACACGCACAGGGAGGATAAAATCTGGCACCTGTACAGGTCGGCTGGGTGGAGTGTTGATAAGTGGAGCGGCGCCCATGGCCGAGGCTGCCGTCAGGCTACGCTCCCTCTCCTCCTGATAGATGCGATCACGCTCAGCCTCCGGCAGCTGCAGGAAGTTCTGCATGGCGCGCAGGTTGACCAGCAGCGACTGGGACGCTGTTTTAGGGTCCTCCTCCTTGCGTAGAATCTCAGACAGCAACCCCTGCATGATGGGGCGGGAGGAGAGATGGAGAAACCAAAGAGTGCAAGATAGACGGAGAGGAGGTGATAGAGCAAGCAGAGGAAGGATGGCAGGAAAAGAAAAAAGAGACCAGAGCTCCCAGAGAGGGAAAACAGGTGGGTGGGGGTTAGGATGGCACGCAAGAAAGGAATAATTACATTAGAGGATTGTTAAATAAGACAGTAAAGGAGAGCCATGAGTGTAAATGGAGTCTAATGACAATGGACACGTTACACTCTTAAACCCACTTAAACTGTTAACTAATTCTACCTTTTAACTGCTCCATTTAGACCACAGTGTTTTAGTCAGCACAATGTTCCTCTAGAGGCAGGTGGGGTCACAGGCTTTTCCCGTATCCCCTGATTATGACCTCTACTTCCCTGAAGCTTTCTCTAAAGTCAGCAGTCACTCGTTTCCTTCCATCATCGCTGTAAAATCACGTTATCAAAGTAAACTTCACATTCTCCTGTCCTCCATATCCTCACGACTCTCTACAGAGCTTCAGTCTTAAGTTAAAAAAAAAGAATTAGAATTCTGTTCCGTCAGTTCCATTGATGTTCATTCTTGGGTGACAAAACTGCTTTATTGAAACTTCTGTGTGGCCTTTGAACCCACAACACTGTTGTTGTGTGTAATTTTGCAGATCTTGGACGTATACTTAGAGCCGTATGTTGCTTTGGATAAGAGCCGCCACTACTTGCCTGAAACATGAAATTCTGGTACGGCAGGCAATCAGTGTATCCTCTGTTTACTTTTCAATAGCGCTCAATTCCATCATTATGAGACGGCGATGACTCCATTATCAGAGATGTGTGATTGGGCCTTTTCATCCGCTCTTGGCCACACACTGTGCAAACCATCGCTCCACTTCTCTCACCATCAATAGGTGTGATTTGGTAATAAAACAAGGTGATGGGGAAAACATGCTCATGCTTTTATTTTTATTTATTTCTTTGGAGCACGCAAGTCCTCGTAGGAAATGAGTACAGTGGCAAATGTGTGCTCTGTGGCGTTTGTCTGACTAAAATGTATACAACTATACGTAATGTTTAAAAAGGTAGTCAGACAAGTGTGAACAGATACTCTAATGACTCAGAGTGACGTTTTACAGCGAAAGGAGGCCTGAGTACTTAACGTACACATATATTTTCAAGGGATAGATTAGTGGCATATCTCATTTATGTTCGTACTGTCTGTGTCTGTGTGGGTGTCTGCATTCTTCAGTGTGTGCATGCTTATCATTCTTTGCCATCAACCCTTTCTGTATCTCGTTGGTCAATCAGTTTCCTCTCAAAAAAAAAAATTCATTCCCTCCCCTCCGCCTCCTCTGATCCACCTCCTGCATCGACAGCAGGCCCTTCATGTCACTACTCGACAACCCCCCCCCCAAAATCTCCTTTTATGAACACAGACTTGTGAAAAAAACACATGCCTAATAAATAATCCTCCAAAGACAAACTCTCCAACGGCACATTGGGCTAATTCCTCATATCAGCCACAGATAAGACTCTGTTTGTGTGGGAGCTTGCCAATCTGCACAAAAACACCACTGTCTGACTCTTCCATACAATACACACACACACACATTTATTTTTTGGGTGGGGTGGGGGTGTTGTACGTTCTAATTCTAATAGATCCTTATCAGTTTCAGTTATTTTCCTTTTTTTATACAAAGCGACTTCAAAGCAAATGGAGTCGTAATGAGGTTTGCCGTCACCTCCCTCTACCCCCCTTCTAATACGATAAGTCTTAAGACATTATCACTGCCTTCTGTGTGTGTGGGTATGTGTGTAAAGCCTCTGACTATGAAGTGAAACCACATATTTTGGCAGGGAGAGAACGCACGCCATGACCACGCCTGGGTCTTTCTCATGGCAGGCTGCCAGCTTTCTTGAAGTACAGCAGAGGTCCTAGCGTACTGGGGTAAGAATTATGAATGAGATAGAAACTGTGGATATAAATCAAGTCAAACACCAGGCCCTTTTTAGTAAAGAGAAATTGTTTCATGACTTCCTTAATGTGGTCTTTTTCCTTTTTAAACAGGATGCTGGTGTGGAATTTTAGACAGTGAGGGATACACTTTAAGTGTTTTGAGCAAATTTGATTTCAAAGGCGGGATTGTTGAAAAATCCCTCCGGTTGCTCCGGCTTCCTCCCACAGTCCAAAGACATGCAAGTTCGGTTAATAAGTGACCCTTAATTGCCCGTAGGTGTGAATATGAGTTTATATGGCTGTTTGTCTCTATGTGTCAGTCCTGGGATGAACTGGTGACCTGTCCAGAGTGTACCCGAGCTCACACCCACTGTCAGCTGGAATAGGCTGCAGCCCCCCGCGACCCTGCATAGGATAAGCGGTGATAGATAATGGATGGATTGTTGAAAAAATTTAAGACGAATTTTTTGGATGGACACTTTAGTCTCACCCTGTGATTTTAGTGGTGCTGCATGATGTTACTGCCAAAGATTCACTGTTTTCCAGGAACTTCAAGTGCCCCTTTTATGGGTACTGTTTGTACTCTAAACATTTTATTACCTTGTGAATATGAGTCAGACTGGGACATAAAAAATCTTTAATCTTTAATCAGCTTCAAAGGATGTCGCAAATACTGGATGCTTTTCATGATTGCACAATCTTAATACCAATGTACATGAAATAATTCCTGCAAGTATTAAATTTGATTATTATGCATCACATGGCATTTTTTGTCAAGTTTATATAAACTGAGTGATAGATTGATGTCAAAGTCCATGACCTGGATTAATATTTAATATGGTTAAATTTGAGAATATTCAATCTCAACATGCAGCCAAATTAGAACCTCATTACCAAAAGTAGCAAGAAAGGGAATGAGGATTCGGAATGAGGTAGCAACTTTTAGTACTGCCAACAAGTTTAGTCCTGGCAATGACTGAACTTGTTTTAAAGTTAGAGAAGTTCCTGTTATTCTAGCCCATCTGTCTTCCCTCCTCACCTGGGTTCTGTTGAAGGCCACGCGGGCGAACACAGCCTGTGAGATCCCAGCCCGCTTCAGTTCGTCCCTCACCCACTGGTAAATCTCGGAGGACACCTCTGTGTTTGATGCCACCTGTGGCTCTAGCGGCTTATTGTGGGAGCTGCGGTTGACAGGTGGGTGGTTTAGGTACTGCTGCGACAGGGACTGCTGCGCCAGTAGTCGGTTCACTGCATACTGCTGGTTGAGGATCTGTGCCATCACAAGCTGCTGGTTGACCAGCTGGGGGCTGATGGGCGTGGACACCAAGCCAGGGTGGTGCAGACCGGGGAGCTGGGGCTGCCGGCCGCCTGTCTGGCCACCGTGTGGTGGCGGAGCGTGAGACAACGGGGGCACCGGCGAGGAAGGAGTCTGCTCTGCTGTGCTGCCGGGGATAGGCTGCTGCTGCTGCTGGGAGAAGCCCAGGTGGTTGTGGTTGTGGTTGTGGTTAGAGCCGGGTGGAGAGAGGTCAGACAGGCCATCCATCTCTGGTGGCAGAGGGAGAAAGACGGGCAAAGAGGGGGCGAAAGTGGAGGGCAGAACAGACATAGACAGAGATAGAAAGAAAAGAGAGGGTTAGTTATTGGTTTAAAGTCTTAACCACAAAACAAAACACAGGAGAGGAGAATTTAGAAGAGAGAAAAAAACCATGGAACTAGAGAATCTGATAAAGGTTAAACATAATCTCAAAATCATCATTTTAATGTCACCATAGCCACAGCCTCTAATGAAATGAAACAGAACTGTTCTGCGTCAGATGAAACTTTAGCCTCTCAGCTAACATTCCCGTTTACTTTCATGACCGAAGAGAAGACATTTTGTTAGCCAGCACATATTAACATTTAGAAACCCAAAGCACTGACAAAAAGATACAGTTTAGTGTCTTTTCCCTAAACAGTACCCTCCACAGGCCTCCTCCTCCCTGACTGGATATGAAACAGCTGATCAGCCAACAGATGGATAAAAAAAAAAGGAAAACATGGAAACACAGATAAGAGCTTCATTGTGTTTGACCTGTGTCTTCCACAGCCCATGCCTTTGAAATTAAGTTCAAGGCCTCATCATGTGGAAAAAAAAAAAAATTTGCAAAGACAGTGGCGTGTGTGTATGTGTACGTACAGGATTAATGTGTGTGTGTGTGTGTGTGTGTGTGTATCTACAAAGGCAGATCCTATACTGATAAATCTGATTCCTTCTTTACATCATTAATTCTAAAATAAGGAACACAAGCTAGCCAATATGACACTTTTAGGGGAAGATGGTCTAATTATGAATGTAGGGAGCACTGAACGGGGAACGGAGGACTACACTGGATCATACAGTGTGTACCCTGAGAAACGGCATTGTTTATTAGTGGCTGTATTAAAAAAGACTTGACTTGAACTGTGAGACAAAAAAAATAAAAAATCTATGTGCCATAATTTAATGACATTTTGGAGGGTTTTGCCGCATCTTTTGCTTTGGGAATCTTTAAGTCCATAATGGCTGCTCGGGAATATTTTTAAGACAGGTTTAAATTATGTGCTTAGGGGATGAAAACAATGATTTAACATTCAAAGTACTACCCACAGCAAAGTGAATGAGCATTTGGAGAAGCTAAATGTTTTCAGGTTTCCGCCTCTCTTTAAGAAATTCACATATGCTGAGGCTTTTTGTGTGCCGAGTGAGTGAGTGAGGGGGCAGCGTTTAAGAATTCATACGGATGGCAACATTAACACCTTAGAAGTGTGCTGCGGCCTCCACATCCCACAGACATCGTATGAAATTGTGAAAAGAGTAAATTGCTGTTGAGGGGAAGAGAGGAAGGGGGGGGGGGTTTCAACAAGCTGAATTTTGCAGCAGATGAAAGATTAAGTACATGGATGTTTTCCAAAAATACCCACAATAATCGTGTGTTTGAGGTGCCTGTTTCTTAACTGTCAGCAAGCACAAAAAACCCGGCCAAGACGGGTCTATTGAGTTTTTGTCGAAAACAAATGATGTGGGGGGAAAACAAAACAAAAAAATCTTGGTAATAATCACATCTCTTCCCATAATCCCTGGCATTCCCTGGCTCTGATGGTATGGCGTGTCTATTCACTCGTATGTGAATGCATGTGTGTGTGTGTGTGTGTGCATGTGTGCATATGCTCGCTCGCACAGACTGCTGGGGGGCATGCTCACAACACACAAACACACAGGCACATGGAGGCATTTCCATGCAAATTGAAAAGAGAAGGGGTGACAGAAGAGCATGGCAGGCCCTGGGAGAAAAAGGCTGCCACAGAAGCGGGAGTCCTCGTGTGGAATCCTGCCACAAAAGAGCCCCGGATTAAACACACAATGGGAATGGGATGTGGGCTAAGGGAGGGAGGGAGTGTGTGTGTGTGTGTTTGTGTGTGACTATGAGTGAGAGAGAGAGAGAAAGAGAGACATACAAAGTGACCCAACTCTCTCTCCTGTGTTGGCTTCCTTGCACTAGTGATGCCACGTCAAAACAAGAGACGCGACATTTGCTGGAGGCCGGTAACACCACTTCAGCTGGCAGAGCAGCAGAATAGCTTGCCAGTACCTGTGACCAGGTACTTATTCCCCTCGACTTCACGCTCAAACTGCCTGCTAAATGCAGTGTGGTGAAGTAAATGCAGAGTCACATGCCACTGCCAAAAGCATAAAGGGATGACCATGCCACTGTCTCTTCCAGCATTCAAACTTTCACCATTTGGAGCCACATACTTCAGACGGCGGCCCGTCATGAATATTGAGGTTGGAGGAGGTGCAGTGGGCACCTGAAAGCTTGTGAGCCAAGGCTTTGGGGTCTGAGGTTTGGCTAACATGACACATGGATGTGTGATTTTGTACGAACGTGTGTAAGCACGTCTTGAGATGTTATCGCTGCTTCTGTGTACATTCGTGGTTTTGTTCTCAACAGGACTTAATGTTTACAGAGAGAATGATAAGAAAAAAAAAACCTTCAAAATGAATAATTTAGCAGTTCCTGTCTCTTCAAAGTCAAATCGATGGAGCATTTTAATGTATTCTAGTTCAGTGGTTCCCAAACTTTTTCATGTCAGCGACCCCTGATCTAGACCCCAGCCTCCTATTTGATAAGATTTTGTCCAGGATCACCCATCTGATAAAACCCATCTACTTTTGGATGTTTTATTACAGAAAGTGTATGAAACCCAAGACAAACATTCTGTCATTGTGTTACCTATGGATGGAATTACATTGAAAATTAATTATTCCCCTTTTTTGCTGGGGTCCATGGATCCCACTATGAAAACCACTGTTCTTGTTGAAAATGGCATGATGTTAAGGGCGTGGCCATGTTGTTGCCACTCGTGTCATCTTTATCTGCATTTTAATTTGACTTTACTGCTGTTAAGTTTTCAGATTAAGATTTTAATTGAGATTCGCGTTCAGGCAATAGAGTAATTTGCCATTAGGCTGTAAGATATTAAGTAATGAATGAAGCTCACAAGTTCGAGGAGTGTGTGTGTGTGTGTGTGTGTGTGTATCACACAGTCACATTATGAAAATTAAAAAAACACAAAGTAAATGACTAAACTGAAGGTTTAAAGCTTGTTTCTCCATTAAGTTTTAGTTTAGGTTTAAGTTACAGTAACGGTTAGCTTAAGTGTGAAGCGGTCATGGTTAAATCTCCAAGGGATTAATTCATGTCAATGCAATGTCCTCCAAAGTGTAATAACCATGGGTGTGTTTGTGTGTGTGCCCATGATGCAACATACCTAGTGCATTGGCACGCGGGCTCTCACGGAGGACACACGTCCCCAGGTAGCCCTCCAGCTGGGAGGGTTGGCGCATGCCTACACAGTCGGATGGCAGGGCAGGACATGCGCATGAACACAAACGCAAACACAGTCACACACACACACACACGCACACACAGCGTAGAGTTGTGAGGAAAGAAACACAGGGTTAAGGCTTTCTACAGTACTTCTCTCCCACTCCAGCTAAGCAGAAATATGACATTTAAAACACCAGCATCGCTAAGTCTATTCTGGCAGCTGCAGCAGCCACATTTTTTAAAGGAAAAAATAGAAAACAATTGTGACAGAAAATGTGTAGGAGTACGCAAGACAATACACAAGTACAGCAGGTCTGAAGTAAATAATGTTCCCAGCGCATATTGCCACTTTAACAGAAGAAAAAAAAACATCAGATAAGATATGATCACAACATGCTATTTGCATGGAGGCTGTGAAAACATTTTGATATAATATCTCATCTGTCATCACCACGGGCACACTGGCAAAGAGAAAAGATTGTTCAACAGATTGTTAAAGCTAATATCTCAACATTATACTGCCTTATGAGCCTTGCAACAGAGTGGTGTTCTGCCTAATCAAAAGACATAAAAATATACAGGAATTCTATCTCCGGCTAGGGTGTATCATATAACCTCATTTCCTCGTGGGTCAAAGGGGATTTTTTGCGATAATATAAAGCATGCGGTGTTAGGGGGTTGATAAGAAAATCTAATTGAATTTCAGACTAGGCGGTGGCTGGTCATCGCTGCCTTTTGTTCATAGAACACTAAAGTGTTATACTTGCTCACAAACAAAAAATAAAACCGTCAGAGGCCTCAATTTGGATCTTAGTGTTAATTAAAGCAATAATGGATAAATCAAAGATAACACTGTTCAACTGCAAAGAAATGTGGAGCAATGTTAAATTATTAGATGACAAGATAAAAATGTATTTCTGCTTCATGCAACGGCAGGAAGACAAAGAGACGGTTGGTTAGAGAACATATTGTAATGGCAACTAGTGTGTATGTGTGTGTGAATGTGTCTGTGTGTGTGTGCATAAAGAGACAAAAGTGTGAGCGCCATACTTTGCGCCTCTCCGTTTTGCTTACCCATCATATCTTTTGTCTTCTTGAAATGTTTATACCAGCGCCCAAATTCCTGACACTTCGCCGCCGACACATTTGCATAGTAAGTGCTGTTCACAATGGAGGAAATCATACTCTGAAAGAGAGAGATTGATTGAGAGGGAGAGAGAACAAGAGAGAGAGAGACTTTAGATTCTCATTGTGGAAAATGCAGACATAATATTAAAGCTTGTGAAACATGCAGTAACGCTGTAGCTTGTCAAAACAAATAAAAGATAGGGACACGGTAAAACACAGGACTAAAAACAGCCAACTGAAAAGTATCAGACATGCAGAAGTTTTGGATCCCCTCTTCTAAAGGTAAAACAAATCAAACAAGGCTTTATCTGTTCTTTATCAAATGCAGCTGAGTTTGTCTGAACATTTTTTCTTTATTTCAGAGTGGGTAAATTGTAAGTTAACTGAGTTCTGAGTCTGGCGACATCACGAGCAGGCAGCAGGAAAGTTATATACCTTCAAAAAGAAAGAAGATAGCGGCTTATTTGTATATCAGCATCTGGGGAGTTGGGCGATGTAAACAGATAAACCTCTTTTATTTTTACGCTCTTTATTTATACAATCTGTTAAAGACAACAACTTCAAGCAGATCGAGGGTCGCACTGAGCATGTCGTTCTCCGACGCATGTGTGCTCCCATCACCTCCTTTACAGTCGACTCTGTGCCCTCTCTACACTTACTTCAACTGCCCTTCTTTGCCTCAGATAAACAAAGAAGCATTTTTTTTCTCTCTCTCTCTCTCTTCTAGTTTCATTAAAATGGATGTTTCAACACCTTGCCGGCCTCCGGGCATATAGCGAGGTGCAGGAGAAATTGTTTTTGATTGTTATAAATATTCAAAAGAAGCAAACCATCTGTTTTCAAATTACAGGTATGCCATCTTTATCATTTCTTTATAATATATGCACTTGGAGGATGGCGGGGGAACCTTCTGGCAGAGCAGCATGGCGGTGTGAGCACAATGAAGTGATACAGGATTATTTCAGCTTTTCTGATCAGAAGGAGGGTAAAGGATGGCTGCTGTGCAGTCAGAAAGGTCGATCTTACTCTGAACTGCTCACCTCTCTTTTAAAGTTGTACGCACCTTATGTGATGGCCCTACTCCCAAGTCTGAACACACCACAAAAAATACTCCAAAAAACAAATGACAGACGAGGGACAGTTTCCTTCGTCAAGCTGTAGCAGGCAGGGATCTACATGAGGATGAACTAAAGCAAAAGCTAGTGGACCTTATAGGGGCAGTTCACACCAAAATCCAAAATACATATTTTTCCTCTTATCCGTAGTGCATTAATCCATCTAGGCTGTTATAATGTGAGTTGTCGTATCATCGCACAGAAGGAAAAGTGCGTGTACTTATGGAAGAGAGGCTAGCTAACTAAGCTAGCTAACGTTACAGCTCAGTCGGGGATGACACCGTTATTGTTTGCAATGTTTGACGTTGTTTACATCCTGCCCTGTCACAAGCACAAGCCTCTCGTCTGGAAAGAAAATAGTTCCCCCATGAAACTCACAACAAGGTCTGCGGATTGTCTCGAGTAACCCGGTCATGATTTCAGGAGAGAGACATTGCTGGTAAGTTTTTCCAAATGTAATTTTTTGGTGCTTTGAGCAAGTGCCATCTAGTTCCATTATATTTGAGAGGAGGCAGACCGAAACAACCGAGAAGGATATGAGATGCCAAGTATTAAAAAGCAACTAAGAGGAAACAAAGGAAATGTTGAGGAGTTCAATAAATGTATCACAACAGAAGTCACAAAAGACGGCAACTATAACCACTAATCATGGACTCCAGGACCAGTTCTGCTCGTACCAGGTAGAGCCAATTATTGTTGCACTTTGTCACGCCCAATTTAGCTGCTTATTTTTTCCAAGTAAAATATAAGCAAGTGAGGCGAGAGTCACGTTGCACACTGCAGATGGGTGTGAATTTGTGCCAGCCAGTCTGCGGTGCATCATGCCATCATTTTATAAAAGGTGAAAAGGTCTGCATTTGGACTTGATATGACAAAGCAGTCTTTTATAGATCTACTGAAAAGCCATCATTCAATGAGAAGCCTGATAGAGTTCAGGTTACGGTTAGGATTAAGTCAGAATTGCCCTTTTAATGGGCGAAACATTTATGCATGAAGCAGCTCCTTCTTCTGGATTATTAATTTATTACTCACAGTAGGAAAAAGCAACTTCAAGTTCAGCCTGCGATGGTCTTAAAATGATAATTCCTGTTTATGTGCAAAAGCCAGTGAGAATCAGAATGAATGGTATTGTGACAATGTTATGACAATTGGTCACGCAGCAAACCACACATTCCAGTTTAACTTGGTTCCAGTAGCCAAATCCCACGCCAAAGATCCATCTGAAAACCATAAATTTAAAGTAAGAAGAATTCTCCTTTAAGTTGGTGGCATAAAGAACTCCTCTCCTGCAGCCTCACATGTTTTATTTACAGTATATCTGGGCTAAGGCGGCTTCAGGCAACAAACAAGAGGCCTGCAGAAGACGGTGTTCTTTTCTCTCTCTTCCACTTCTTTCCCTCTATCTCTCTCGCGCCCTCTTTCTCCGCCATCTTTGACACAGATGTTCTAATAAACGCTCCTCATTAATCAGCCCTCTCCCTCAATACATCACTCTACCTCTCACAGGGGGCCCTGCTTGTATGTGTGAACGAAACGAAACAACACACACACACACACACACACATACCTATTCTCTCTCTCGCACTCCCCACCATTCTGTCACACACACACACACACACACACACACACACACGCACACACAGGCATACGCACTAAGTGAAATCAAGCAGATAACCAGAGCCTCTGCTGCCACTGCGGTGCCAGCGGGAGGGCTGTGCTAGGGCTTGTCAACAGGTAGTATGGCTGTGTGCGTGTGTGCGTGCCAGTGTGTGTGTGTGTTTGTGTGTGAGAGCATGAGCACGTGTGTGGACCCTTTAAGTGATAGCCATCTGCAGAGCAGAGAGCTTATCAGTAAGACCAGGAAGTGGCACTGGGCTACTATCGGTCCCCAACATCTACTCTACTTCCCATCATGGGAGACAGGAAGAGAGAGAGAAGAAGAGGGTGTGTGTGTGCCTGAGTGTGTGTCTACAGCAGG
The DNA here is from genome assembly GCA_037974645.1 of Hollardia meadi. Lineage (NCBI taxonomy): Eukaryota > Metazoa > Chordata > Actinopteri > Tetraodontiformes > Triacanthodidae > Hollardia > Hollardia meadi. The sequence continues at coordinate 2,487,123 of JBBPCS010000855.1, read as the reverse complement.
CAGGTACTGTAGGCACCCAGCTGCCAGCGTTAGAGTGTGGTACATTCACTAGCAAACGCAAACACACACATAGTACAACCCCTGCAGAGAAACACACATGGTGCAGTATCACAAATGCACACACACATGCATACACTATTAAATACACGCACGCACACACACATACACACACACACACACATTCCAACTTCGCCTGATGTCGTGAATCAGCTGGGGAAAAAGCGTGTCCCATTTGCAACACTGTGCCTTCTCTCTCGCCAACGTCTAACACAGCTCAATTATGGCACATACCCACCTCAACAGGGGTGACCCCCCCCTCCCCCCTTCAATCTAACACACACATACGCATATATATGCACACACACGTGCACACACTGGCAACCAGGTTGCGCCTATGGCAGCCGAGGTGGTGAAGACCTGCAAAGATGGCATTTTGACGACTATTTGCTGCTACGCAACGCAGCAGCTGGTGCATCAGGGGCCGCCCAGTGAGAGTGAGCAGGGGGTGGGCAAGAAGAGGTGGTGGCAATGGGAAAGAGTGGGGTGGGGTGGGGGTGGGGGGGCTCGTTTGTTGCCATAGTTTCTGGGAACATGGGCATGGGGGTTGCTAAGCTTGTTAGCAACCTCAGAAAAAAATAAGCCTGATTAGCTGATTGAGGCAAAATAAGGAAATGTTTTACTTTAGATATTACCTGTGAATCTTTAAACTGGGGGTGTCAATACCAGTATTCACAATAACTGTGGTATTAAAAACTGAAATATTGATGTTGTGTTAATAATACACTAATCCAGCACAGATGTTAGGCCTTGTGGTTCAGTTCACCTCGTTGCCTTTTCACTACTCTTTACGTGTAAATGTTCTTTTTGTACGTGTTTGTACAGTTATGGTTACAGACTTTGTCTGTATCCCCCTACACTTGTATTTTGAGTGGAATTCATTTTTAAACTAATGTTAAAGATGAATTTTACAGATAGTATTACTTTTTTTTCTCAATTTTTTTTAAATAGATATCATGATAATATTGTTATCGTGAATTCTTATGGCCGTGATAATCATGTAGTGAAAATGTGATATCGTGACAGCCTTGCTTTAAACTTGCTTCATGTGTGTGCAAGTCAGAATCAGTTACTCTCGCGGAGAGACAATCGGCATGAGTGAATACATTTTCTCTCTCTGAGGTTCCTCGTGCCGTTTGTAGGCCAAACTCACAAAGCATGACTCCCCGCTACAAAAGAATGAAACTAAATGTTTGACAAGGCCACGGACAAAAGCACCATTTCACAAAATAACCCCCCACTGGCCTCCCCTCCCTGCTCCACTACCTCCCGTCCTCCCCCTCTCTGTTCAGAGCGCTGTTCAGAGGTGAGCCAATTCTCATTCACTCACTTGCTGTGATTTTCTCATTTGTTAACCCCTCTTTTTGGCCTGGGATTATGCAGCAGAATATCAAGGCAACGCTAATCCTAAAAAGATGCCAAACTTCTCTTCCCTCCTGTAACGCCCCTTTTCCCTCCCACTCATTTCACTTTTTTGGTCAACTGAAAAACCACAGAGGATGGGGCCAATGCTTCCTGGCTTTTCACCTTCATTCTGACTACATGCAGGCGGTGACAATCACTAACCAGAGGGCAGGGAGTCCACGTATTGAAGCAATGTGGGGAAATCCCTCAATCACAACAACCAGTCTAACACACACATACGCATATATATGCACACACACGTGCACACACTGGCAACCAGGTTGCGCCTATGGCAGCCGAG
>JBBPCS010000855.1:2467018-2485261 GCA_037974645.1 Hollardia meadi | reverse complement strand
GTGCACACACTGGCAACCAGGTTGCGCCTATGGCAGCCGAGGTGGTGAAGACCTGCAACCAGTCTACTAAACCAACTGGGTTTAGGAGGAACAAACCACCACTCTATGGGTGTAGCAAGCCACATTAAACCCCACTGAGTAACAGATGTCAACAACCACCATGGCAGCCATGTTTGAACACGGCAGATACAGAAACATGTAGATCGTCAGGGTGTAAAGTATCCACATAGCAAAGCTGCAAATAACGTATTACTTATTTTGTTGGCTGCCTTAAAAACAGACATGGCAATAAAATAAATAAATAAAAATAATGTCAACACAAAATACGTTATAGAAAAAACACTATAGAAATAAAAAATCTGCCAGTACTAAAAGCTAGTTTCATTAACACTTGAGCATTCCTTTGATTCTGATTTAAACTATTGACTTGCAGGGATGTAGAACAATAAGAACACGAGAGAATGATGAAACTATACCACACCGAAAAGTAAGGGACAAAAACGGCATGTTAAGCATTTGCAGTGACTGAAGCTACCAAGAATCTACAATGTCTGACAAGATTTTCTGCATGACATTTAGTGAGACCATTTAATGCCATTTAAATCTGAATTTAGGACAAAATTGGCCGTTAAAGTGCATACGAGAAAGAAAGGAACGGATTCAGTTCTAGATATTTTCGGGACCTTCTTGTATCCTCACTGAAAAGCTGAAAATAATCTTCAGTTTAATTTGAGACTATATAAAAATGGCAAATGTGTGTCTTAGGAAGAGTGTGTGTGGCTGTGTGTTAGATCCTCCGAGCTTGAGTGCGCTCTCTTCTGAGCCGTCTTCACATATGGACCGTAAACAGGGTGATTACCAGACCGGGCTGGGCTCCGCCTGAACGCCACCCAGGGACTCTTTACATCATCAGCAGCACACTGCTCATGCCCAGCTAAACACACAAACACTGAGAGGAGCTGCTCACACACACACGCGCGCGCGCATACACAGCGCAAATGAGGGTCTCCAGGTGACCATACGGTGGCCTGGGAGGAGATCTGGCTTCATGCTGAAGAAACCTACGCACAAGCTTGAATCTTAATACACACCGGAAAAATACAAACAACACTTTCACATACACGTCCTGTGCATTGATATACGTTTCACAAACATGCTCAAGCGAATACACACAGAAGCACGCACACCTCGCACTGTAGCACACACACATTATTGGCCCCTGTGAGAGATATACTGCCGTTTCATTCCATTCACTCCAGGGCTGCCTCCGTGATATACTGACTATACCGCCTGTTAATACAATATCTGCACTGGTACTTTCTATCCAACCTCCCAGCTGACAAAAACGCAAAATATAACACCTATCATGTGGACGTACTATAACTCCAGCCTGATGCAACGAAACATTGAGAATTAGATAAATGAGAAAGGAACAAAAACAATCCAGATCATTCTGGGTTTGGGCCAATGTTTATCTAACAATAACCATACGTTCAATAACACCTCTGCTTTTTGGCTGCCGTCGCATGCAAGTCTGTATGTGTGTGTGTGTGTGTGTGTGTGTCGGGGGCGGTAAAAGGAACAAAAAAAAGTCATGCAAACAAATGACAATAGACATTGATTTGGATTTTCTATGCCGATTCTCCCACTTGATCAAACTCAGAGCATTTGATAAGTTAAGGATAATGGAGAAAGGGGTGTTTGTTTTGTTGTGCAGTATGGTAGTGGGGGGTTGGGGTTGGGCGTTAATCTTTTTTGTTTGTTTTTTTAATAAGGAGACTGGGCTTCAGCACCTGTGATAAGGGACATTCTTTAGCCAGAGAGCTCTGATTCATGTCTTTGAGTAACTCCTTGAGGGCGTTTCTTACTGTAGAGTGGCTCCATTGCTCGGGCGGCAGGTCCTCCAGCTTAGGACAACTGTGGAGAGAGAGGGGAGACATACAGGGGTGTGGGGTAGAGGGGGACAGGGAGCATAAGATAGGGAGAGGAAAGAGGGAGGAGGGGGAGGGAGAGGTAGATAGGGATGCAGAAGGAGAGGGGGGAGAGAGGGGTGAGGGGAGAGCATGAGAAACAATTCATATGGAGAAGGGACTGAGAGGAAAGCCAGCAGCCCTGATGGTATCTTGAATGAAATGATAAAATACATAAGCCACAAATTCAGCAGCACAATAGCAAAATTATTAAATCTGATTGTAAAGGTTGGACATTCCCCTGATATATGGTACAAAGGGGTAATAACAACCTTTAAATCAGGAAATAAATTTGACCCAAAATAATATTGAGGAACCTAGGAAGTTATCCTAGATTGAAGGCATTTAACATAACAGCCTGATCCTAAAACTGACCTCACACGGTAAAGGCAAAACTTATTACATAATTAAACAATGCGTAAAAACATCAAGTAGAAATTATTTTCATTATTGATTAATATGTCGATTTTTTTTTCTATTCTGTCAATTGACCATTGAGTCCTTGTCAGGAAACAATAAAAGAAGATCATGCCGAATTACCCAATGACCAAAATGACACCATAAAACCCAAAACGATATTCAAATCAGAGAAATGCAGCAGAATCCTCACATATGAAAAGTTGAAACTAGCGGCTGTTGGACATTTTTACTTCATAAATGACTTCAACAATTAATGAATAGATTATAAAAATTGTTGATAACTTTTCTATCAATGTTCTGTTAAAAATTGTCAATTTGGGTAGAAATGACTTCGCCCAAAACAGAGGTTTGAATCAGGGTTGCAATATTAGTCCAGGGCCGTTTAAAATATATATTGATGAATTGGCCGAATCTCTGGAACAATCAGATAGACAGAGCGGTAGAGACGGAGCGAGGGAACCAGAGAGAAAGAGAGCTGAACACATACGAGCTCCCGCTCTTTTTTCCTGCTGCAAGCGCCCCTCCAAGACAGACAGATTTCATTTGGCGCATCAAGCAGATGCATCTGGAGATTGCTCTGTCTCTCTCTGCCTGCCTCGCTCCCTCTTTCATATTCTCCCTCTCTCTCTCTCTCTCTCTTTCTCTCTCTCCTGATTGTTCTGATTAGTTAATTACTTTATACAACACATCTGCTGGATTGATGCATGAATTATACATCAGCTGCATGTGGCGACTATTATTTCGTGTTGCTTCTACCTTCCTGGCTCGTTGTGCTCGGCGAAACAATTTAAGGTGTTACTGGCTAGATTTCTGCGGCGTTCAGGGGGAGGTGAAGAGATGGTGGGGCGGGGAGAGAAAAAGGGGAAAAACAAGTATAAAACAATAACCATACTGACAACAATATGCAGCAAAATCAAAATAGATTTATAAATCAAACAGATTGGCTTTGACGTCAGTGCTAGAGTTCTGTGCGACAGGGATTCAGCTCTACCTGAGGAACACTCTCATTTCTGGGTTTTGAAATTGATTGGTGGGTGGGAGTAACTGAACTGAGCACCAGTGAGAGTGCCCAGTTCACTCACTTCATGTGTGCAAGACATGTGTTTGATGTGTTTTAGGTTGCACGAATCGCCGAATTACTTTTTGTTAAACCTGCCTTGACACCTGAGAAGTGAGAGAGAAGAGAGATTGAGTAAGGGGTGGTCAGCGTGCATGAGATACTGTGTGTGTCTGTTTGTGTGTGTGTCCATAAATCTGACAGTCAGTGTTTTGGAAACGTTACGAGCAAGGAGATAACAGGAGATAACAGGAGAGCGGAAGAGAAAAGGATGCATGCAACGGTCGAGGCTAACATCTGCTTGTAAGAAAACACACAGCCTTACACACACACACACACACACACAAACAATGGATTTTCCAGAACACCTTAAACTGCTCTAGCAGCTAGAAAGCCTCTGGGGAGAAAGAAGTGAACAAGCAGAGGGAAGGAGGGAGAGGAAGAAAGGGGTAGAGGAGAAAGACAGCTATCCATGCATTCAGGGCTAGTATGCTGGGAAATAAACACAACCTTCTGTATTCTGGCTGGTGGACGTGTTCACATGAGTGTGTGTGTGTGTGCTTTATTGGTGAAGGTGGGTGGTGCAGCAGAGGGGGGGACACAGAAGGAGAGGGGGGAGAGAGAAGGAAGAGGAAGAGGCAGAGCGAGGTAGAAAAAGAGTATGAACAGCAGCTGGTACAAGCCTCCACAGCAGCACCACTTGGCTGTTTCTGTGTGTCTGTGTGTGTGTGTGTGTGTGTGTCTATATGAGCACATATGAGCCCGTTTGCGTCCATGTCTATAAATGCTCGTATGCTCTCGCTGTGTGTACACACATGGCAAAGCCTCACACCTACAAAGTAGCATTTAGCATACAATATGGAGAGTGATTGCACAAGAGAAGCTAGCGGTACTCATTGTAACAAGGTTTTAGCTTTTCAGTCTTCCTTATTATATGCACTGTAGAGCCAGAAGAAATATATATCACTTAAAATAGCCATGTCGCCAGCTATATTTATGGAACTATTTCAGGTGAACAACCTTGTATTCATCTGCTGCAGAGTCATTTTTAGCCGTGAGCAGTCTCCAGTTGCCCACCACATTCTCTTTTTTTGTTTCATGAAAGGAGCTAAAGTAGTGCAAGGCTCGAAAACTGTTACTTTATTACCATAAATCATTTTACCAATCTACACAGCTAAAATGCAAACGTTGTCCTCACATTACTTACCAGTTGAATGTACAGCAAGAGACAAATCTACTTGGTCACTCATCACAGTGCGCTAAATTGTTGGCTCAGACTCACGGATGATTTGGGTATCTGTTCCCATCACTTAACGGTTAAATTGACAAATAACTCAGTCTCTGTGGTTCTTTAGCGTCATGAGATGTGGAAGTCTTCGGTATTCAAATGGCTTTTTCACATTTCCTGAGAAAGGTCAGTCTGTAGTGTGTGAGTAATACTACTATTCTCAGTATCACACATACAGAGGGCATTGACAGTTTGGCATTGCCTCTGGGCATACAATACTTACTGTGTGTGTGAGTGTTGGAAGCAAAGACTACCAGGTAAAGCTGTGGCTCTATACGTATCAAAGCAATCCAATACTGGTATGTATGTGTGTGTTTTAGGTTATGACTCTGCACTTGTGTGGGTGGTAGGCAGGTAAAAAAAAAAGATGCATGATCCACACATATTTTTGATTGATTCACATGTAGCCATTCAAGTGTGTTAGTTTCTAGTATATACTGTAAAGGGAAACATGACACGCCTCTCTCTCTGTGTGTGTGTGTGTGTGTGTTTCTCACCTGTGCAGCTGGATCTTAAGCGTGACCACGTGGTAGACGTCCTGCAGCATGTCAGCCACTGTAGCGTCCGGTGCATCTGTCACATATGACAGGGGGACGGGGTTCCACTTCCCCACCTGAATCATGCCTGGATGATGCAACATGCACAAATGCGCGCACACACACACATAAAAATTTGGGTAAATGTGGACACGTGGGAATAATGGCACACAAAAGCACAACAATGGAGACAAGAGCAAGCATAAAAAGAAGAGAGTACATCAGCAAGGTTCATTTGAGCATCTTACAATAGGTTTATATAAAAACGGGAACATATGCACAGTATGAATAAAGCCGCATGAAGCCACTCCAGGGGCATTTTGGTGCCATTAACAATCTTCGTATACTTTTCATTGTAACTGAAATCACAACAATCATGTAAGAATTTCTCCTGAGACTGCCTTAAAGAAAAGTAGCCACCCACACAGCAGGAAATAAGCTTATGGGAGAGAAGGACTGGCACGTGTGTTTCTGTGTGTGTGTGATGGACAGGCTATAATAAAAAAAGAGCATGCTAAGAGGCACCTTGAAGGAGCCACCCTCGGCCTGCGTGTGCTCAAGTGCAATTAGCAGACCCTTTCCTCCACCTGCCCCTCCCACCCACTGAGTCACTGAGTATATGTGTATAAATATATACAGTATGAATGTGTGTGTTACTTGCTTATATGCACTGTATGTGAATGTGCATGAAAACATTTCTGTGTGTGAGCGAGCATACATCTGTATGGGAATGTGTGTGTGTGTGTGTGTGTGAGACCCCTGAGAGACTTGAGCTTCTGCTGTCTGGGATCAGTGTCACGATGTGTTACTGTGGCTTCAGATCTGCTGGCTGTAGGCTATTATGGTCACAGAGTGTGGGCAGCATGTGTGTGTGAGTGAGGCATGAAGAGTGTATGTCTGAGTGTGTGCAGAAGTAACACCGTGTCAGAAAAAGCTGCAGAGAAGACGTTAATGAGCATAAGAGAGATAAAGGAAGAAGGAAAAAAAAAAAAGTGGCTGAACAGAGAGGAATATAAAGAGAGGATGATGAGCGCCGATGAATGACATGAGCGGGTTACCTTTGGCCTGGGCGGCGGAGCTGTGGGAGTAGCCCAGTGACAGCAGGGCCATCTCGATGAGCTGGTTGAAGAGCATGTCCTTACGCACCAGGACGAACTCGGCGTGCTCCTCCTTGCTGTCGAAATCCATGGGATTCTCATAGTGCTCGACCACACAGAACACAGGCAGCATGTTGCCTGAGGACACAGAGGCACAAGTGAGAACTGGAAGGGTTCACATTTCTTCACGTGCAAACTCTGACCTTCAATATTCTGTGCGGGACAGGATTAATATTTAGCGCCGATGATTAAGTTACACTGAGGTTGAGTGTCAACGGATTATGAGTGAGTGAACAGATCGCTGCTGTGCGGCAAGTTCTGGACAGAAATTAACTAAAGGATGAGTTTGGACCACAAATGCATCTTTTATAGGGCAATTTCGATCTAAACCGTCACCTCTTTGTCTCAACGCCAAACTCTCACATCACCGTGAGGAATCAAATACGCCTTAAGTGTACAATAACCTGCACAATTTTACAAACTACAAATCCTCTCTTTTGTCATTTAATTTCCATGATCTTCCTCCTGAGTTTGTCAAAGGTGATTTTTTTTCCATCTGTAATCCCATTTTAAGAAGCTTTTTCTTTTTCTTTTTTGAATCAAAGAATGGTTTCCTTCCTGCGATCTTAGGTTCATCTTTTAGGTTTTAAGATGATGACATATTATACAGATGTTGCACTATGTTTCATGTGGGTTTAATAAGCAAATATATATATCACAGAAAGAATAATCATCTTCGCATCAGTATGAAGAAACAGGAAGTAGCCACAATCCTTCAACTCATATGTCTCCTCTTGGTACAAAAAACTTTTCATTCACTCTCAAGTATCTGGGCTCACATTAGCCACTTCTTTTGCCTGCCAAGCTAACGTCGTCTCCCCATGATGCAGCGCTTCAAATCCACCTCTGCACCCTTACTAGTCTGTGTGAACAGTGGCTCCGCTTTTAGGTGGAATGAGCAATCCTTGTCCAAAGACTGCCGAATGTTCAAGGGACTCGCTGTGCAAATATCACCCAATATGCCATTTTTTCAAAAATAACATCCATGAAATTTGAGAAAGTTTAAGAGCAAGGGGACAATTTGGACTTTTGAAGTCTCCGTCTGAATGAAAACAACAGTAGAATATTGTCATTTTGTAAAAGTGTTGATGAAGAAGGTATTTATGAGATGCCCTACTTTCTCAGTATGTCTCCACTCTGCTGTCACCTGGACACATTTCTGTACATTTATTGTCCTTGCCAAATAAAATGATTCACATTCTAATATTTTCCAATCCCAGGCATTCCAGAAGATGCACACAGCCCTGGCAAAACAATCAATAAGCCGACAGATGCCAGGGAATGTGCTGAAAGAGCTGCTTTTCTCCTCCCCTGATTTTAATAGATAAAGATCTAACAATAAAGACTGCTGTGTAGGTTCATTTGGGGGATCAATACTGGCTTTGTTTCCAGGGAGCCCAGAGAGGGCTGCGGTAAATATTGTTTCGGGCTTGGACACAATGCCCACTGTGGGCCCTCTGCGAAGCCTACGCCGCAGACTGCCCGCCTCCGTCGGCCGCTTCACCCTTTGCCCAGGAAGAAACCAACAAAAAGAAATCCATGAGAGGAGGGCTTGGAGCAACAAGCAACATCGTAGGAGGCCAAGAGAAGCAGAGATGATGAAGGAGAAAAATTAGGCTCTCTCTGCTGGAGTGCAACAAGTAGATTAAAGGAGCAAATAAGAGAAACGGCCCATCAGAGGACACTCACACAGCCACGTTCCAAGAGTTCCCGAGTCCCTCTTGACCAAGGGAAACCAAACCAGCCAAACAAACAAACAGACGAGACTGCCAACTGATATTACAACTCCAAACCTGCAGGTTCTGAAACTCATTTCCAACCCGCTTGAAAAAACAAACAAACAAATAATCATAAAAAGGTCCATGTTTTGGATAGCTTTGCCCGCCGCGTTTTTCATGAGACGACACCAGTTATATTAAAAAGCTATGTCATAATCTCAAAGTAAAGGCTCCCTTTAAACAGGAATGGCTCTTTAAGGAGTGAAACTTTCCCTTCATAAACAAATGTTGGAGCAGGAGGGCTGCGGTTGGAGAGAGGAGACGTGACACAGCGCTATGCAGCACGACACAGGAATAATTCTCACAGTGCTCTTCCATTAGCTATTGTCTGGGCAAATAAGTGGGAGTGTGTGCAGTGTGTGTGTGTGTGTGTGTTGAGACGACTACAGATGCATTGTAAAAAGGTTTAAGAGTTTTGGAGAGCATGCAGGGGGTGGTGGTGGGTGGAAGGTGGTGTGTACGAGTGTGTGGGAAGGGGGCTATTTAAACTGCATTTAAATAGCTTTCCTCTATTTACATGGTTTATTCTCCTCTTACTTGTGCACAAAGTTAGTTCAACTATATTGTGTTTCATAAGAGGTTTCTACAGACCATGGCTGCATGAACTAATCGTTTAGTCCCTAAGATGTCTTAAATTATGGCTGATTGCTTTCATTATTGATTTATTTTCCCAAATTAAAGTCTATCAAATGTGAGAAAACTGTGAAAAATGTTCGAGCCACAAGCAATATATTGAAATTGCTTTGTTTTGCCACCAAACAAGTTTTCTGTCATATGAGACAAAGTAAAGCGGCAAATCCTCACACTTGAGAAGCAAAAATCACTTGATCGTTGGTGATTAATGTCGATCACTTCACACACTAATCGTTTCAGATCAGAGATCCTCACAAAATGTAGTCTTTATATTGTTTTGCACAATAAACAGTCCAAACATTTACAATCATATGAAATATCATGAGAAAATCAGCAAATCTTTAAATTTGAGATGCTCACTGAATGACAAACAATATCAAACTAAACTAATGGTGATACACACACACACACACACCCACATACACACACACACACTCCCTCTTACCTCTCTTGTGGCAGGTCTTCAGCAGGTGGCTGGTGGGTTTGTAGGGGACCCCGGCTAGTTTGGCCCCGGTGCTGCCCAGCCTGGCCCGGCCCAGGGGGCTGCCATTCTGCTCCAGCCGGGGCAGCTTGGCCGGCGGAGCCTTGGCCTCTGCCATGCTGTTGACCAGCTCAGAGTTCTCCTTGCCCAAACACGTCTCGCTGAGATGTTCCATCATTCTCAGCACCTCTGCTCACTATCACCTGGGGAGACACAGAGTTATCCAGCTGTCAGCAGACATATGTGTGTGGCATAAAAGAAGCACAGGAATGAAGAGCTGAAAGGTGATACGAGGGGAGGCGATGAACATGAAATCTTTTGTGTTGATATCACTGACATGTGAAGACGTGAAGGGACATTTTTATAGAGCAAAAAAAAAAAAACGTGCTATAAGTAATTGAAACCTCTGAGAACAGACCCATTATGGCAATAACTGTCAATTCGCTTCAGATATGTCGACTCGGGCCACGGTGACGCTTTCGTGCCGCTGTAATGTTCCCATTTTTCAACGCATGTATTATGTATGGGTGTCCCGCTAGAGATTCCCATGCGAGAGGGGGCAAACAAGCCCCGGTTTTAGTGCAAACACATTAATTTGCAGGGAGATTCCACTTGAATGAATTCAGTGCAGTTCAAGGAGTAAGGTTTTTTGCTGCGGCGCACGCAGAGAGGGGGAAACTAACATAATTTGATTTCTGAGTCACTTGGTGTGGCTTTGCATCCATGACGCAGCTCGGAGGGAAAGGGAGGTGAAAGGCCGCAACATCATTTTGCTGTGACAGACAGACAGACACACACACACACACACAATCAGTTACATGACTTTACAGGTGTGAACTTTTGTTTTTAGATTCTGCAAGTGCAGAGCGATATTCATAGCAAGCAGTGAGTTTACAACTCAGGAAATCAGTTGCTGACTCATGAGGACAGTCATCAAAAGTTAAAAAAGAAATGGAGCGGATGAAAAGATGGGAGTCCCTAAAGCAGCCTGAACCACAGGTGCTTTGGTGTATTTGATCGATCATAATATACGACATGTTCATTTATCAAACTGCAATGGAAAAGTAATTATGGGGTGATTCTGCATCCAGGTTACCACTGTGCTGATGATCATGAACTGGAATGCTGTTGTCAGAGAGTGAAAAGGGTAAAATCATCCGCCCCCACGCAAAAAGATCCTGAACTCCACCATTCATAACACGCAATGAGGCAACTAATTCCCCACAAATAAGGGGGCCAAAGGAATCCAGACCCGGATGCAGTCCGGATCCAGGTCAGGATTTTTAAATGACCTTAAAACACAAAATACAGGAGCAATAATTCAAATGGACACACAAGCCCTAAAGGGTCAGCTACGGGAGGACAAGTCGAGAGAGAGAAAAGAATATTTCCAAACCAACCTGAAACGCAGCACTTCAGCACTGGGGAGCATATAACACCGCCTGGGAAATGCGTCTTCTTCAAGTTTGGCCAGGGTAGAAAAGAAAGGAAAAAAAAAAAAAGAAACCCCAAACAACTCCTGCTTCCCGGTGCCTCTCTTGTTACTTCTCTCTATGTGTGCATGACAGCAAGCGGGTTTTTTTTTTTTAATAAAAAAAATAAATAAAAAGATCAGTGTTTAAAAAGACGCTTTCTCCTGCTCTTCTTCGCGGACGACTGGCAGGCGGTGCGAAAAAACAACAACCCGGGTCTGTCGGAGAGACGACGAGGTCGAGATGGACCGTGATAGGCGGACATTGGTAAGCGTTTATGTGTGTGTGTGTGTGCGTATGCGTGTGTAGCCCTAACGTTAGCTAATTCCGTCCAACTGGAGGAGAAAAACGGCAACCGAAACCGTTAGAACGGGCGACATTTAGCACAAAGTGAGCGGTTAGCCGCGTCCAGACTTCTGCTTTAGTTCGCACCACAACCTCCAAATCGCTATATCGGCAGGCAGGCAGGCAGGCAGCCGTACAGTACGGATAGCCGTCGCCAGCACACAGCACCTCGGACACAGTTGTAATGATAATAACCGCCGCCGAGACCTAACAAACCCCCCTCGGTGTGTGCGCGCGCGTGTGTTCGCGGAGGGACTAACGTACACAAAAATAGCTTAACGTCGGTTTAGCTAGATTTGACTACCGGCAGAGACTGACTGAGAGAGAGAGAGAAATAATAATAACCGACAGTGAGGTCTTGCTATCGAGGCGATGTGGAGGCGATATGCGGACAGTCGAAACAGGTTCGCAACACAAAACAAGGAGAGGGGGGGTCAAAAAGTGCGGTTTACTTTCCGATGTCGAAGATAAATAAGGCTCGCTGTGAGCTGCCGGCGACAGTAATAGTAGGAGGTGTCCTGTTGGTTGGGGATTGGCGTCCGGACGGAGCTCCTCTTTCTTTCTATCTCCCTCTCTGTCTCTCCCCCTCTCACTCCGTCTCTCCCTCTCTGTCCCCATTAAATTATTAGTTGTATTGACTCATCACTCCCCCCTCTCATCTCCTCGCTGCTGGTGCTGCTGCCGCTGCTTGTGCTTTCCCTTTCTCCTCCTCATCTCAAATGGCGTGTCAAAGGGGGTAAAAAAAAAAAAAAAATAGGGAAAAAAAGAAGATAGGAGGGGTGTGTGTGTGTGTGTGTGTGTACACGGGGGAGTGGAAAGTGTGTGAGGAAGAGAAAAATAATCCCCCCTTTAAAAAAAAAATTTATTCCTCCGCATTTCAGGCCGAGAAGTCCTGGCGGAGACAAGTAAAGTGGAGAAAGTGGACAGGGAGCGAAACCACACACATGCACATAAACACACATGCATGTACACACATACACACACTCACTCTCTCTCTCTCTCTCTCTCTCTATCTCTCTCTCTCTCTCTCTCACACACACGAACACACACACATAACATAACAGAGAGTGCGATTTCCGGCTGTGCGCGCAGGAATTTTTAATCAGCTTGATTAGAGTGAGGCGGTCCTGCATTTATTACCGGGTACTCACAGATGCTCACTCACACACACACACACACACACACTTGATACCTTCATTTAATATGTGCTTTTTTTTATTAACTAGTGCCGAATAAATAGTTGTTGTTTTTTTTATTTTACAAAATATTTTACATTTTGTGATTTGGTCCAAAAAAAAAAAAAAAAGGACGTAAAATGTAAGTTAAAATATTTGACCTCCAGTCAGTGCTGGTCAATCTGACATGAACAATAAACTAAATGGAACATCATAAATACTTGTCACATTTACTGGGAGGTTTTTTATGTGTCTCCGAACACCAAAACCTCCCACAACTTATATCTGTTTGTTAACAAAATAGTGTTTTTGCATGTGCAATCAGACTGTCTCGAGGCTCTTTCTTCGTTTGGTTTGTTATAGAATTACTTCTTATTATATAAACTGATGTCAGAAATCACAAATCAAGCCCTTAAAGTACGATCTTTTCCCTGTGAGTGTTCATTCTTAGACTACAATACAAAAAGTAAATATTTATATATTTAAGTAGGTATTTATTTACATATTGAACTCTTGGCAACTATGTACACTCTGAATTTACAGTCTCTCTAGTCTTAGGTGGAGTCCCTGGTTGTAGGATGGTGATATGTCAGATTTCTTTGTCTCATACTTAGCTACTGCAATGTAAATACAAATACATATATTCAGGCATAATATAATAACCAACCAAAGAAAAATAAATAATATTTCATATTACAATATTTTGGTGAGCTGTCCTGTACATGAAAGTGTAAAGTTGTCAGACATTTCCCATCTCACCATTTAGTTATTATCCTGCTATTATCACACAAACTTTGCCTCCAAGTTGGTTATGTCAAACTCGATTATACCAAAATATTAGACAAGCTAATCTCTGTTGATATTGTCAACAAAACCCTGAACTGTCAAAGTGGAGAAAGAACCGAGGGAAAGGAGGAATGTTTAGAGGCTGGAGAGCGACACAATCCCTGCAAACAATAGCAAGCTGGAAGGTTTTCTCTCAAGTTGATGGGAGAGCTATTGTTATTATTTTGTAATTATTTCATGAATGTTTCCCTGCTGGCGGGCTTTGCTGCTCTGGAGCAAACTGCAAAAAATATCAGACGAGGTAATCTCTGTTGGTATTGTCAATAAAGGCATGATATGGTGTTTGTCCCTAACCTTAAGGTGGATTAATAATAACTGTTTCACTTTGACTTTATGAACAAAGGCCAGACTAATATCCGGTGGTCACGCACATACAGGTGACGATAAATGGATCAATGCTGTGTGCTAGTGTGAGGTGTAGATGTATTTGACCATCTGTAGGTCCTATGAGGAGCCAGAGGGGAGAGTCATATGCACATGTGAAATATAGTAATGCTAATATACTATATAAGTCCACATGGAAGGTGATACCAAATACAGTAAGTATTCATTCATTCTTCCCCATTCTGCCACAGATTGAACATTAACATTTTTTTTTTTTGGCAACAGAAGTATGTAACAAGCAAGGTAGGAAAATATGATCCGACTCATCGGACCAATATCCACATCAAACAGAAATGAACCAGCATGTCTGTCCAGGTTGTGTCAGAACAAAAACAGGAAACCAGCAGAAAACAGGAAGTGTATACACATATCACTACAACAAAGCCAGAGGTTGTGAGCTGGCCCTGGAGGTCAGGTGCATGTGAAATGCTACATAACACGACGTGCTTACTGATAAATCATTGCAGGTCTCATAAACTCCCTCTGTGTGAGACCATAAATACAGTAATGGCACATTCTCTCACACAAAGCTGTTGTTTCCTAAACAATACAACACCGCAGACGTGAGCTCCTCAGCTTGACAGGAACCACTGTTATGTGACTGCAACCGTTGAAAAAACTTCGCGGAACAAATTAAAAATCCCTCAGGTTTACTGAAGGTGTTGAGGGGACGGGGGGAGGGGGGGGGGATTCCTTGAGTCCCTTTAAAAGAAGGCTGAAGTAGGAACATATCAAAGAGGCAACTGCAGAAGAAGTGATGGTGTCACGCAGTAGGGAACAGTGCAGTTACAACTCCCATTCAACCCCTGGTTGTGAAACCAAATCATTGTTCCACCCACCCATGTGAGGTCAAAAGTTCTCTCATTTCAAAATACATTTGTGTCCAAGAGGGCTGCATTAGGAAGTCACTGCAGAAGGCCAGCGGAGAAGCTTTTAACAGAAAAACACAATGTGAAACTCACCTTTGGAACCTGAGATGGAACAATGTCTTGCAATATGGACACCTAGTTAGCATGAGGTGTAAGTTCTGAGGGGGCGGCTGCATTTTAAAAGGGTCCCACGTTTGTGGTTTTTCAACAGGAAGAGTTGTTGAAACTGCGAGTATAAGACCCCGACATGTTTGAGTTCATGAGCAGAGGCTGTTGCACAGGTTTTGTGAACAATTCTTATCATGACCGTTCTCTGGGTTTCAGTGAGCTGCCAACACTGTGTATTAAACACAGCTGCGGTGTGCCGTGTGGTTAAATGGCTCTGCTATGTGTCTGAATAAAGGACTCAAACTGTGGATTAATTACTATATTTTCGGAGATTCATTCCAACACGAGATATTATTCAGCTTCTGAAAGAGATTTCCAGAATGTCACTAAAGACAAAAATGAATCATTTTGAAGTTACTGTCTATCTTGAGCTCTTTGCTAGGGACATTAAAGAGACTGAAATTTTCCTGCAACTATGGTTTTTTTTTAAATCCTTTATAAATTATGAATATCAGGTACTAATTTGTCTCTGAAAAGGATGCATTTTAGAGAGTGTTTTCTAGAACGTGCCTACTGTTCAGGTTCACTGGTGTCACTGTGATATGTAGCAGATGACTCGCACAGACAGGCTGCAGCCCCCCCACAAACCCCAAACAATCTCCTCAGCAGATCACTTTGCTTCACTTGGACCTGCACGGCATCGCGGCACAACATTCTGCATGTTGACATGTTTTACATGTTGTTCATGCAGCTCCCGTCTCTCTCTCTGTTTCTTTTTTTTTTTTAAATTTTCCTCCCTTGGCCGCAGTTAGCAGCGTTCGGAAAACAGGAGCGACGGTGAAAGCGAGCCATTGTCGGCAAATGCTCTTTTCTATCTGGCATGACGCAAGCAGCCGCAGTCATTTCCACTGTGATTGTCGGGCACCATCAGAGAGCATCGATAACCCCTGCCAGGTCTTGGCACCGCCAACAGGTGCCGGCACTGCCAGCTAGGTTGGCACCGACGTGGCTGTGAAAACCCTCTGACATCCAGAAGGGCACAGATTTGCACTGAATGCACCACTGAATCAACACTGCTGATTATCAATTAACATATACCGTTTTGTACCACACAGAATAGAGGGAAAAAATGGGTTTTGAAATACAGAAAGCCTGTTAAAAATACTAACTGTGTGCTGTTATAATCATGTGCTGAATACAGATTTAGCTCTGTTCAAGGTGGGTTTTTACAAGCCTGTGCGGCTTTGTGCAGGGGAGATACAGTATGTGGTGCACTATGCGTGTACACAAGTGTTATTGTTCAGGCAAGATTTTTGTGCCTGTTGGCTGCAGTTGTAAAGAGAACATGTAAAATGACATGAGGAACATGACAGACTGGATGCTAAATTGCAACAAAGACACCTTGTATTTAAATGTCAGGAGTCATAGCATTACACCGCAGATACATTTAAACTGCACTGCATGTATTATCGCAGGTATTGTATGTTTTCACCCTAACACACTCATCAAAAGTATCACATCTGGCCCGCTGCTTTTTAAACCACACATTTATGTCTCAGGAGGAATTAAATATTATGTCTGTTTCTTCTTCTTCTTCAAAAAAAAAAGAAAAACAGCCATAACCAACACACAAAGGGTGAAGATATGAATAAGAAAATGTATCCTTGTTGGCTCAACATCGAGAAACAGCTTTATTTACTCTGTCAGGCGAAGCCGACGCCATCACTTACTGTACGTAGGTGTTGTGATGTCTTCATGCTCGCCACTTGTGATGCTTCTAATGGGCATTAATACGATTATTTGGATTACTAATACAAATTAGTCTGCGCATTCAGTCTGAGCGAACACAAACAGCATGGGGGCTAGCGTTGTCATGTCTTTGACTTTGAGCTCTTTCTGCAAGTGTCTCCCGAAACAAAACCGCACACATAAACATAATGGTATTATTAGAGGTTGCGAAGGATTGAATAATCTGTGTGAGAACGTGTCAAAACGCGCCTGCATCAGTGTGGGTGTGCAGATGAAACTCAGTGAGACAAGATGTCATGAACAGTGAAAAAATGAAAACGAGGGTGGTGTACAGTAGGGGCCATGCAAAGCCATCAAATGAGTAGTAAAAATGAAATCAACCTCTCTAAACAAAGGTAATAAATAGATGCAGAGGTAAATAGTATTTTATGTATTAACAATTACAGGTTACCAAATGTTTTATCACGAATGAATTCAAAAGGGGGGATTTTGACTTTTAGGACAAAGAAATGGTTCAGTGCTGTTGGCATTTGTAGGTCATTATGCGGGCAAAGGAGTTTCAAAATGCGTTACACACTCCAGACTAAACCAGCACACGTACTAATTTAAAAAAAACAACCTTTTCTTCAAAAAGCTACATAGAAAGTCTAGATACTTAGCGTAATGCGTCATTGTGTCAGCTAAGGTCTCACTCTGCTCTTTGTCTTCTCAGAAATGCAATCATTTCTGGGTGACTCTTTTTTCTTCTTTTTTTCTTTTTCAAATGATTGATCCCTAGGCACAACTGTTGCATAAAACCAAGGTTCACTTCTGTATAGAGTCCAGGGTTGAGGTGGTTTATTAATGTTCCCTCGTAAGGCATCTGACGACCATGAAAAATTGCTTCATCAGTCGTTACGAGGTGAGCACAGATAGACTAAATATTCCATTGTGAGCATATCCTCCGAATCAGATTACTTTCATGTTTTCCATTAGCCGCTCATACAGGGAGTGTGGCTTTCAATTACTTGTGAAATAAGGTGATTTCTACATTTTCATATGTCCGCGCCTCGGTGTGGGAGGAGGGAGAAGAGAGAGGAAGAAAGAACAAGGGGGATGTAATGAACTGAGAGTCGACTCCTAAGTGCTTAATTGTTTTATAATTACATGAAGTCGACAGAAATAGAAGCGGAGCAAGTGGTCTCCACCACAGGTCTGCTGACGGGAAGGCCCAACGCCAGTTAGCCTCAACGGGTCTCTGCGTTGCCGTGGAAGGCAAACATAAGGATGCCCCCCACCCCCCAATTGCTGGTGCATGAAAGACAACTGCCGCTCTGCTCATCAACATCTCCACTCTCGACACCCACCCTTACGATCTGTGGTGTTCACTGTATACACAATGCAACTCCCACACAGATGCACGCCACACAGACACATGCACATCCGCTCAGTGGCGTCGAGCGTGTCTCAGTGCAGTGTCGAACAAGGCCTCAGCCCTCAGGGACGGGGCCTCGGCCTGAACCCTGAAGCAGCATTCGGCTTCGGCGTCATCGGGTCGACATCGGCCGTAATTACCGCCAGGCCAGGTTAGCTCAGGCCTGTGTCAGTCCCTTCTCACAGGACTTTTGGAGTGAAGATTTAAAACTGCATCACTTGTTGAGAAGAATGCCTTGTTTATCACCACTCCCTCTCTCGCTCTCTTCGCCTTTATCAAATTATAAAACCAATTAGTCACCGAGCAATCAACGGGCATCAGAGGCAGTTTTTAAAGAAATGACTTTCCTATCACCGCTCGCTGGACTCCGCTCATCACATGACGAATAATTAAACTTTAATTTCTGCCTCGTGGATTGCAACAAATAAACCATTAATAGAGTTAGAAAGACAGGGGTGTTTGTGTTTGTCTGTAACTGAGGGACAGAGAGAGAGAGAGAGAGAGAGAGAGAGAGAGAGAGAGAGAGAGAGAGAGAGAGAGAGAGAGAGAGAGAAACACACA
>JBBPCS010000855.1:2448659-2461441 GCA_037974645.1 Hollardia meadi | reverse complement strand
TGTGTGTGTGTGTGTGTGTGTGTGTGTGTGTGTGTGTGTGTGTGTGTGTGTGTGTGTGTGTGTGTGTGTGTGCATCACATATTGTGGTTTGAATGCACATTTTTATTTGTGTCATATGTGTTTTTTGCATTTGTGTGCACCCTTGCACACATTTACACTCATTTGTTGAGTGTATGCCTTTGTCTCTCTCTCTCTCTCTCTCTCTCTGTGTGTGTGTGTGTGTGTGTGTGTAATGATTGACAGTTTGCATCTGCACACAGGCTAACTGCTCTGCACTAGCAGGTGTGCAGGAGCCCACAGGTAATGCAGCTGTTTACCTACAATGTGAACGTGCCGGGTTCAGCATAAATAACACAGTGATCCATTTACATTTACACTTAATTTACACGTCCCATTGAAAATAGAATTAGTGGGCAACAACAACAAAAAAAAAAAAGAGCTGAAAGAAGCCGACACGAGACAACAGAAGGTGAGAGCAGAAGGAAATGAAATCATGAAAATGATTCTGACTGTCCACATTGAGATTATTTATCAGAGAAGATAAACCAGGACTGGAGCTCTTATTGTAAGCTGATACGCACCAATACTTCTCAGAAAAGTTCATTTGTTGTGGTTTTAGGACTCCACAAAAGTTTCATTATGAAGCATCTGAGATCTGCATTTAAAAAGGGAGAGAGAGAAAAAAAAAAATCACACATACACTCACAAACACACAGTCTCTGCATATGATTCACACCAGTTCTCTCCTGGGAGATTGAATGGGAATTGAAAAGTTCCAGTAACGAGATTCAGATTTGCTTTCTGCATAATTATAAATTCATGCTAAGTTAGGGATGTTTTCATCATTACAGACAACAGCTGGTGATTTCAATGCAGCCTGCACTTTATCCAACAATTCATGTTGCTGCCTCCGAAGCCCACATGTGCTGCAGTTGTGACTTTGACCACAAGGGGGGACCGGTGAGTCTCATCCTCACCGGATGGGTAGAGTGAGAGGAGGTGAGGGCAGCTAATGAGGACCCCTCTCTGTAAGACACTTTTATATACTTTGTGTTTAAACATGTTGTCCTCCAACTGGTTGTGCCAATATTTATGAGTCTCTTGATTCAAAAGCAGCAAGCCCTGACCCCTGCGTTCAAACACAGAGATTATTGACGCAACGGTGATGCGTGAGAGCTGTGGATGAGCTCCAAAAACGTTAATGCGAATTGATAATGTGCAGCTATCTTGCTGGAGCATAAAGAGAGCACATGTAAAGCACGGGGAAAAAAGAAAGATGCGTGTGTGT
Organism: Hollardia meadi; assembly: GCA_037974645.1. Classification (NCBI taxonomy): domain Eukaryota; kingdom Metazoa; phylum Chordata; class Actinopteri; order Tetraodontiformes; family Triacanthodidae; genus Hollardia; species Hollardia meadi. The sequence continues at coordinate 2,460,153 of JBBPCS010000855.1, read as the reverse complement.
GTGAAGTGTAAACAAATCAAAGCAGACCTTGAGCTGAGACATTTCAAGCGTCTGCACTTTTTTCTTTCCTCTGACAACAATAAACAGCTAGAACTTGGAAAATTACAAGGGTTATACACCCCAGAATTAATCTTTCCAACCCATAACTAAACAGAGAGACACTGCTGCCTCTCTATCAAGTGGGTATATTTTAATTATAGGCTATTGACTACTGAAAGTAATTTGTCTCAGAAAGATGCCCAAGAGCTAAAAGACAGACGTCTCGTCTAAATCTGGAATGCTCAGCCACTTTTCTTTTTGCTCTGGTTTTGTGGTTAGCCTTTGCGACTTTCTTCAGTAGCTCTTTTATCTTTGCTCACCTTTTAAAGATGGACAAAAATTCCCGAGAAGACTAACACTTGCCTCCTGGCTGGGTGATCGCTGGATTTTCAGATTTGTGTTCCTCTGATCACCTCAGCAGAAGCTGAAATTGAAGTGTGCCTTTTCCTCCTCACTTTTCTATTCACTGAATACTTGTAACAGGAGTACTCCACCAGCTCACCTCTCAGTGAATCACTATTAATCCTCATTTGCGTTCTGCCAAGGAGGACAGTGAAGATGAGAGCCAATCACAACAATAAAAGTTGACCCACAGCGGCGCCTCCAAAGAGCACACGCCTCCAGATGTTAATAGGATGTCAGTCAGATGGGCGAAAGAAAACAGCCCAGAAGTGTAATTACTGTCTGGTGTGAACTCTCCCGTCAGCTGCGGCGGCTTAATGTCACTTAGTACACGACTGCATGTGGAGAGCGTCAGCTGAACACGGGTGGCAGCTGCCCAGATGTTAGAGGACTCTTTGAGAGGAAAGTTACTGGTTTCATTCTTAAGGTATACCGAGGTGTTTCTGAAACACACCCACCAGAGATCACCTGTCAATCAAACTGCGGGGGTCGTACTGTGATGTCTTTTCCTGTTCATTAGACCGTCAGTGAAACCAAATTTGACAACCTGTGCACTGCAAACAGTCACAATACAACCAAATAGAGAAACCTGATGCAAGCACTGATGACAACGGATATGGATGTTTCTAGGGGACACTAAAAGGTGATGGACACGCGGGACCCCCGTGTCTTAATAAATGTAACTTTATTCTCTTTATTTGAATATCGTGATGGCGTGACTTGATTTTGCTTTTCAAATGTATTGGTCATTGAAATTATGCTATTTAATTTGACATTTTTTATTTAATGTCAACTCTTGAGCACCTCTACATATAAAAATAAGTATCTTTGTAAATTACAAAAAATTATTATTATTATTATTAATAATAATAATAATAATAATAATAAAAACAATAATAATAATAATAATAACAATAATAATAATAATAATAATAATAATAATAATAATAATAATAATAATAATCTAACCATTAGGCAGTACCACTGCCTCCGAGCCCCACTAAATGATGCTCTGAGGCTCACCAGTATGCCAACATATGTCATTTTGGGACATTTACTGAAACCTGCTTTTGTTACGTTTGGAAGGACAGTCCCAACGGATTTCTTACATTTTTGTGGTTGGCTTGTTTCCGTATGTTCGGCTATGGTTGCTCTTGCTCTAAAGTAAATGAAAGTTGTGGTCTTCTTAAAGTCACATGAAAGAGGCAGCATTTTTTGACATGCATCCCTCGTCCGTCTTTCAGAACAGACACACGTCCATTTTGTTTAATAGCAATCCACGCTGACTCTGAGAGACAGAGAGTTAGAATCACGACACAAACTCCCACGTTTTTGTGTTTTTCTTGTCTTGGACACCAAGCGAAACGTAATCTCACATTTAAATCACTGTAATATCCCACTGGCTGTATATTGTGGACTTTTAATCTACATCTATAGTGATTTTTCAAGGCTTCCAGTTTCACTACGACCATTCTGGTGTCACTGTGAGCATATAAAGCTACAGTGAGCTTGGAAAGTATAATTATTGCATCGAAAAATAAAAACAATGCTGCTCTCATCTTGTATACTTCTTATAAAGCCTACATGAAAACCTTTCCGAGGATAATGAAGCTGTAACAGAGTCTGTGCGGAGTGATTGGATGGAGTAACGCTCATGAGCTGCTGACGTCATGCGTCCGGTGTAAATTAACAGTTCATTTCAAACAAACTGCTTTTGATGTAGCCTGAAACATAAAAGTGCATGTAGGAGCAACCTGACAGCAGGTGCGTTAAAGAGCTCAATTACTAAAGCAGACGTTTATTTTTTGTCATAGATTGTTCAGTTTAAGGGAGATGCTACCTCCATGCAAAGGTCATTAAACTCATTATCTGGCATGGCAGCACCAGGAGAGAAGAGCAAGTTCAAGATGCAACTGCACACTCCAACTACTACAAAGAGAAGTTCTTGTCAGACGTTCCACTGAAATCCATTCTATGTGTAATATCTTCAGTATTTAACCTCCAGCTTGTTTGTGTCAGGCTTGCAAACATGGTTGGATGTCGGGCACATCAGCCGGTATAGAGACCATGGGAGCCACAGCGATACCAGGCCTCTGTGTTTGACATGCATCTCAATGCAGCGCCGCTGTCACAGTAAGACATCCTATCTCCTGGAGAGTCTATTAGCTGTGCTTAATTAAACAAATGTGATTAGACTGATCCAAACTCACACAACTGAATCCCCGGTAAGGAATCAGCGTTGAGAGGCGGCTGCAGAGAGAAAGTCGCGTCACGCATGGCTTGGCTTTATTAATAGGGCCTATTACACACTAACACGCACCTCGTATAGCTGCAGAACGTGTGAGTAATGTGTGAGGTCAGCGTCATTTCAGGTCCACTTCTGAAGTTTGTCAATCACAGTTTACTGCTGACTGTCACGAGAAAATGAAGCTCCGAGTGTCAGGATGAAGGTGAACACTAATAACAGATTGATTACTGGTTATTTAGTGCGAGATATGTGGGTGGGATTTAGCTACGGCTGTCACTTGTAACCAGGTGGAAAGCAACAGGGAAATTCTCACTAACATGTAAAAGATGAATCACTGACAGAGGCAGAGAAAGATGAGAGGGAAACTGAAGGAACTCTCTGTGCTAATAATTTAGGGGGATTTTAACTCTGAGTCATTTTAATTCAACATCAAGTTTAAACGCTTTCTGTCAAAAAAATATAACTTGCTACTCAGAAGTGCTTAGTTGAGGAAACAAGTAGCAGAAAGATGCAAAATCTCAGAAACTCAGTCAAAGTTTGAACTTACTCTGCCCTCTGAATTAGATTGTGCGCTCATTATTCAATCACAGAAAATCTCGACATCCAGGGCAGCGCTATTAAAAACAATGTGGCGTCTATGTCTGAGTGAACTGAGGGGTTGTGATGAGCCACTGCAGGTAATGGCTCTGATACGTCATTGGGTCAATGCCAATTGAAACTAATGAGGCCAACTGTAGGTTTTTTTTTAAAGGTCATGTAACAGTTCACTGAGTTTGGACCATTTCAATTATCCATTCAAACTTTCCTCTTTTGAAAATAGCTGAGTCCTGTTATTTTTCCACTATATAAACAAGATTGTTCATGTCAGTCAGTTTCAATAGTTTCTCCATGGCCACGTCTATATACAGTCATTAAAAACAGTGGCAGACTATTATTTCATTTCTGCATTTTATTTCTCATTTAATTATTTGTTTACATGTCTTTTACTGTAGTTGTTCACTTCATTGACCGCCCATACACCCGCCCGCCCAAACACGAGCAGGGCTCAGCTGTCAGTCATGACGTTTCACCCCGTTTTCATAGCATTAAATAACTAATTAAAACCAATCTGATCAGAAAAATTAACACTTGAACATACATCAGCAAAACATCTTTGGGAAAAATTATTTAAGGTGTACTTTGAGTTTTTAGTTTGGCCCGTGTCCTACCTGAAACCATTGAGGAGGAGGGGTTTATGACCTATACTGCTGCCCACCACCAGGGGGCGATCGATATGTTTTGGCTTCACAGTTGGGGGGCTCTCATGTCGTCCATCTTTATATACAGTAACATCTTTATATAGAATGAATGAAGACTACAAATTTTGTTCACAATATTAGTTCATCCTAAACTTAATATTTTTAAGGGACACTTAACTTTGTTTTTATTTGACATGGTGAGCGTTTTAATTTTACTCGCCTGAGCCTTGTAAACATCTGAATATCAGCAAAACCTGAATATACAACAACCTCTTCAGTGTCAAAACTAGCACTGATTCATTTCTTCAAGATATAAACTTGGCCGGTCTCCTTTATGTTATACGTCACTTCCAGTTTGTCTTTTTTAGATGGAGAAACTAAATTCTCTTACAAAACTATATAGTAGTCAGTGTTTTTTTTTTTTTAAATCTAGTTTCTTCAACATTTCTCTTCACATTGATTTGCTCAGGTCTCCAACTTGCAAGCCGATATTTAAGTTACACTTCCTACAACTCACTGGATTTGACTACATGATGAGATTAGAGTAGGTGGATAGCAGCAACCTGTAGAGTACAGTACATCGCTGGGATAGAAACAAAGACTCTGGTAAGAGCAAAGGAGTGGGGTTATGCATTTATGTTCACAACAACTGGTGCACTAATGCCAAAATCATAGACAGCTACTGTTCACCTGATTTGGAGTACCTGACAATTAAATGCAGGCCCATTTACCTTCCACACTTGTTTACTGTTGTTGTTGTTGTAGTTACAGCTGTTTACATCCCTCCGGATGCTAACGCTAGCATAGCTCTAGGCTACCTGCACAGGGCCATAACTTCACATCAGAGCATGTATCCTGAGGCAGTCCACATCATAGCTGGTGATTTTAACCATGCAGATAAAGATAAAGTGCTACTAGAGGGGAATATACACTAGACAAAGCCTATTCAAACATTAAGAACGGGTTTAGGCCAGTCAGATCACTAATCTATTCTCCTAACGCCAGCATACACCCCCCTCAAGAGGACATCTCAGCCCACCACAAAGTCTGTTCAGATATGGCCTGAAGAAGCTTCTCTGCAACTGCAGGATTGCTTTGAAAGGACTAACTGGGATATTTTTGAGGATGAGGACTTGGAGGTGTACACATCAACTGTACTCCATTACATACAGAACTGTGTTGACAATGTCACCTACAACAAACGCCCAACCAGAAGCCCTGGATGACAAGGAAGTTCAAAACTCTCCTCAAGGACCGGAACACTGCCTTCAGGTCCGGCGACAGAGACCTATACAGTGCTGCTAGAGCCAACCTGAAGAGAGGCATCCAGGATGCTAAAGCGGCCTACAGGAGAAAGATTGAGGATCAGTTCACTAACAACGACCCACGGCGGGTGTGGCAGGGCATCCAGCATATAACCAACTACAAGACCAGCAACCTCACAACTGCCGACAGTGACGCCTCGCTGGCTGAGGAACTTGATTGCTTCTTTGCTCCCTTCGAGGTGCAAACACCGGAGACAGACACAACACCTTCACCAGCCTCTAACAGCCACACCCTCACTGTGCAGGAGCATGATGTGAGCAGTGTGCTCAGAGCGTTGAATCCAAGGAAAACTGCCGGCCCAGATGGTGTGACAGGAAGGGTGCTGAAGGAATGTGCAAACCAGCTCTCCGTGGTCTTCACAAAGATCTTCAACCTGCCCCTGTCTAAATCCATCATCCCACCCTGCCTGAAGTCTGCCACAATTGTTCCACTTCCAAAAAAGATGATCATCAACAACCTCAATGATTACCGTCCAGTAGCGCTCACACAGGTCATCATGAAGTGCTTTGAGAGGCTGGTCCTACAGCACATCAAAGACAGCCTCCCACCCACCTTCAACCCACACCAGTTTGCCTACAGAGCAAATAGGTCGACAGAGGACGCCATCTCCATTGCTCTTCACATTGCACTGACTCACTTTGAACACCAGGGGAGCTATGTGAGGACGACACAACTATGGTTGGACTTATCTCAGGAGGAGACGAAACCGCCTACAGGGATGAAGTCCAAAGATTGACAGTGTGGTTTTCAGAGAACAATCTCGTCCTGAACTCAAAAACAAAAGAACTCATAGTAGACTTCCAGAAAAACAGAGTGGACCCCGACCCACTATACATCAACGGGGACTGTGTGGAAAGGGTCTCCGCTTTCAGGTTCCTGGGTACGCACATTGACGAAGATCTCTCCTGGACTACCAACACCACTGTGAAGAAGGCACAGCAGCGACTACACTTCCTGAGGATCCTCAGGAAAACCAACTTGCACCTTACTTGAACCTGCACAATGTATTTATTCAACTGCTCTACCTGTACAGTATATAATCCACTACAATCTTGTAATACGAAGGTGTCCCAGTATCAAACATACTGTCAACCTCTCTGACTAGTTAAGAGTAGCATTATGTACCCTAACCATGGTAACATCTGAGGGCGTCAGGGCGCACATGTGCCGGAGTGAAAGAAAGAGTGTGTGTTTGTGTGTGTTTGGGACATTGTGTTTCTGGACTCAACTACAAATATGGTTGACGTTTAAGCTTCACCGGAGACGTCAAAACACTAAAGCACAGCATTAAGACTGATTCAATTAACTTTAGTCCAACTAAGAGATACTTCAAAGGCACAGCAGTGTTAAACCGCTCTGTGAGGAATGTTAAGCACACAGATGTTGTTAAGTGTACAGTATGTTATTATCCTAACCAATTTCTTCTAATGTATGTTGACTACTTAATCGTGGACATAAGGAACACTTTGTTTTGTTATGTTGCTGTAATTAGAGGAAGTCTGCATGGATGTAAAAGCAGGATTTCAGTTTCTTTAAACTTTTTTTTATAAGAAATTATTCTAAATAAACATATTATTTATAATTTGATGTCACTTATGTCAACCATGATTTTACAGAGCAACATTTACTCCATATAAGAACAAATCAAACAAATATAAAGTTCCAACTATCGTCACAGTAATCTGCACTGCATCTATGATCTTCTGTAAAACTCTCTCTCCAGTTATTTTTATTAACATGGAACATAGAGGCTGCTTGTGTTTGTCTGTACTGAGGCTGTATCTGTACTGAACCATTTATCCAGGCCTGCATTGCCATTTTCTTCTGGTGCATCCATCACATCACCATTAAGAATTGGAATGCCTTTAAGCCTCTTATGTACATTTCCCTTTTAGCCACCATGTTGTCGTTTTTTATACCACCAGAGGAATCTCTAATTCTGCCTACATTTTTTAGCAAAGCTTGGCTAACCTTATTGTGTTCTTAGTGAGAGCAGGTCTGGTGATTTTAAGAATTTATGGTAATTCATTGTTTGGTGACCAAGTTATAAAGACACATGCATGAAATGAGAGTAGAATTTAATGCACACTGTTGCAGGTGTTTTCATTGTGTTACCGAAGCTGTGGATAAAGCGAGCTATAACATTGAGTTCCACTGAATGTGACTGGATAAGGTGGAACAAATGCTAAAAATGTAACTGCTGGACCAATTAGATTAAAAACAATAATGCAAGTCAATGCATCAATGTGTTAGTTGTGTGTTCAACCATGTGAGACTCTGAATCAAGAGCATTGAGTGTAAGGGCCAGTTCACCCAATTTAATCAAATTATTTGTCTATGTCACCCCCAAAAGAATGGAGGTCAATGGAGTTTTCAGCATTGAGAATTTAAGAACTTTTCTTTTTTAATTTGATGGCAACATCTTTTTCCAGAAACAGTGTCCTTGTTACCTCTATAGAAGTACTTTTTACTGAAGAAATAAAGTATTGAGGTGGAAGCTGTCAAAGACATAACTCTCAAGATCTGATCAACTAAAACCAAAGCTATGTGCATGGCGAGTTAAAGGGATACTCCAGCATTTTATCATTGCACTTTTATAATGTTGGAGGACTCACAAGAAAAAAAAAGAATGGTCAAAATGCAGATGGAGCAAAGGCTATGGGTTTTTAGATATTTAGTCTGGAATTTGAGTCAAGCTCGAAAAACCCTTGATCCTATATTTCCCATAATGCAACCTAAGTAGTGTTTTTCATTGCGCCCTTCCTACCAGGTAAATGCCTATATCTCTCAAAATACCACAGAAGAAATTATACAACAGTTTTCCCAGGGTGGAATTAAAAAGGATAAGTAAACTGATCTTCATGTTCAAAACCTGTTTGTTTTTTTGTTTGTTTTTTTTGGGTGAACTGACCTTTCAACACACCCATGAGAGAATTCAGCTGGCTTAAAGAAAGTCAACTGAAAAACCTCAGACCAGTCGGCTGATTTCTGCACATGGAAGCCCTGCTTCATTTTTAAGTGCTCGTGGAAGTGTCACCGGATCATCCGTCAATCTAGCGACATCTTCATATGCTGCGATGCATCACTTAATTTCTAACAATCACTCATAAAGTAAACCTCTAATCCGGCTCGCACTCTCGAGTTGCCTTTGACAGCAGCTTAGCCACCCTGCCATCCAGCGTAACACAGCGGGTGTAGAGAAGCCCTCAGGGGTGAGGCATCCTCCGCCCCCCCTCTCCTCCACCTCCTCCACGATTGCCCCTGGTGACAGTGACAGAAGTCTGTAATTGCCACCTCGTCAGACGGCTTCATTAAGACGAGCATTGTCTGCGCAGCTGAACGGCGGTGGATGGGGAAGAGAGCAGTGCGAGCCGAGGAGAGGAGAGCCCACAATGCAATTACTGCATCGCTGTGACAGGTGGGGCCTCCAATCCTCTGCGTCGATGGGGCCCTGATGCATGTTGGGGCGCTGCGGTGGGCTCGCCTCAGGTGTCCGCCCCCCCCCCCCCCCCTCCCCTTGCCATTAGTTGGTAATGATTGGATTATTTTGCAGATGAATCGCAGTATATGTCTTGCTCACAAACATTTCCTGGCCATATTAATCAAAACCATCAAGGCAGAGCAGTCAGAGCGAATTAAAAACACAATACGTCTAGATTAAAAATTACTGTAATCCTTCATCAGTGTGCCTTTAATCCTTTGACTGGGGGTGTGTTTTGGTGTGTGGCACATTTAGTAATGTATTTGACATTATGACAGTCTTTATAAACTGTAAAACCCAGGTTATTGATATTTTATGGTTCATAAAACTTATACAGTGCAGAAATGAAGCCAAAAAATTTGGCTCGTGCACGTCGTCATGGCCCCTCAAAAGTCTCCCCAATGTTACACAGCAGAAAGCAAGGGAGTGGAGATGGGGGTGTAGCATTTTTGACTTTCAGAAGAAGAAAGGAAAGAAAATGGCAACTGACATAAATATATAAAAGTCATTAACCATATTGTAATCATCTTGCATTGATATTTTAAGAACAAATATAAAAAAGGTAACTGAAAATAATCTTTTTTATTTTTACTGGATCAACATCAATGTTGTGTTGTGTGGTATTTGAGCAGTAACACCTGATTCAGTTGGCATAATCCATATAAAGTGGATAGAGAGGATGATAAGCAGATTTGATAGTTTAAAAGTGAAATAATACCAACTAAAAGATGTTGAGATTTATAGTAGTACCATTAAACACTGTTGATGGTTTTCCTGGGAACTACTTTTCACTGAAAACATACTACAAGAAGTTCTTAATTGGCTGTACCTCTATATGACTTACTTAAACAAAGGAGACCGTCAGCGAGAAGATTAGCTACTTCTTACAGTTAATGCCTGTCATCGGGTCCGTTTCCCCTCAAAACCAGATGAAACGATTTACAGCTCGCAGACCAGAAGAGTCTATGTTTACATTTTCCCATGGTAAAGTTTCGCAGTGAGTAGTATGTTATCCAGTTAAAAGGAAGCAGAATTTCATTTTTGATGTTATACTGTATTTTGTGGTTATGGCTGATGCAACAAAGAGAGGAAAATGACCATGTCATATCAGCTTGGTCCTTCAACAGAGAAAATTGCAGAATTTAAAAGGATTAAAAAACATTCCCGAATTGGCCCTCTCTCCTCGACAGGTATGTAATACATCTGTAAAGTAAAGTCCATGGAGGTATAGGTCACGGTGGATTTTTACTGTAATACAACCGGCTTAAAACGTAACATGTTGGCCTTGTTACCCAGCTATATCTTGCTGTTGGCTTATTATTATGAAGACATAGCATGAATGATCAGAACTTTAGTTTCCTACACAAAATTACTGTTGCTGAGCAACCAAATGTGTTCGCTGTAAGCTTACATGTAACCTACGTGTATGAACGGTACTAAAACAGCTGTGTTCAGCCTGCTCTCATCAAAAGGCATATGAATACATGCCAACCTTAAGTCTTTTCAGGTGTTATCTCGACAAATTTTTTGCTTTTTGCATGTCACTTAACACCGTCTGCACTAACCTTTTCTCATGTAATTTTAAAAGCAAATGTAATAGAGAAAGAAACGTCAGGTGACGTAGTATAAAGAGCAAAAAGTCTTGCAAAAGGTGCTTAATACGCACTGTGTTAAATGCATGATTTGACATGCAAGATGTCCTTAAATGTGCAGTGCTTTTCATATACCATCCTATGAGATCAGGTGTTTAAGAAATAAATATAGTATTAAAAACAAGTTGTGTCTTTCTTTCACCCGCTTCCACAACAAATGTATGCGCGAGCCACATCAAGGTCGACACGAGGCAGTGGTGCTCATACCTTTATTCCACAAGTTCCTTGTAGTTGCTTTTAGTAATAGTTGATGACCCAGGGTAAAGAGGACACTAGGAAAAGAGAAATTGCTCAAATTAAATTACATTCACAATTGTTGTACTGGGGAAGCGGCAGAAATCTGAGACACAGATTTCTGGGCAAATAAAACCTATTTGCATGGTCAGATTTCCCTAGATATACTGTACGTAAGTGAGAAAAAATGTTTTATTCTAATGCCTTTTATATCAGGTTGTTTTCCGAAAACCTTAAAAGTTTTAGCCCTAAATTCATGCTCATTTTGATGATGGATACCTTCTTACTTCTGCTATGTGATGGGGTAATGTGTGAAAGCAGCAGCTTGACTTGCTCCAGTTCAGTCCACCCCCAAAGAAACACATTCCTTTCATCCATCGAAATTCCACATGATTGAAATTGCCCTCGGTGGAAACATATCATAGCCATCCATGGCTCTTGGACGGCTCCCATTGGGCGGTTCGGTCCATGCCAAGTGTCTGGGTTGGCCGAGAGCCTCCAGGGAGGCCAGGGCTTATGTCTCCATGGGCCAGTAAGCCTGGAGGCCCTGTAGCCGTGGGAAATGTAGCAAATCAGGGGAGCACCTTGGCAATGCAGCCTCCCTCCCCTTAGCCTTAGGACTGTCATAGCTAAAAGAAGGCTAATAATAGCCAACTGTGCAGTGATTGGGTCTGGGGTGTTGGGGAAGCGTGTCTGTAGGTTCATCTGGATTGGCGTCGATAAGGATGTGCGCTCCTCGTCCTCTGCCTATCACTGCCATGCACAGGGTGGGAGCCGAGTTTATGTTTCTCTCTCTCTGTGTGTGTGTGTGTGTGTGTGTGTGTGTGTGTGGGTGTGTGTGTGTGTGTGTGTGTGTGTGTGTGTGTGTGTGTGT
>JBBPCS010000855.1:2406181-2418281 GCA_037974645.1 Hollardia meadi | reverse complement strand
CTCTCCTTCTCTCTTGCCCCCCAACCCCTCTCTGTTCTCTTACTTTCTTTCTCTCTCACTCTCTCTATCCCCCTGTCTGGTCCGGTCCAGTCCCCTTGCCCAATTCCACAATAATTAAATAATAATAATAAAAAAACTTTATGCAACAGGTGGAGTATGCTAAACTCCTCCCTTGCAGAGCAAATCTGCCCAGCACTATAGAGCATCCAAGATCTGTCATTCTGCATGTCTATGTTGCTGGACAGGACAGGTTTAAAAAAAAAAAAAAAAAAAGGAAACACTTATTTGTTACGTGTTCCACAGGCTGCAACAAAAATAAATGATTCACTCTTATTCTGACTCATTTACGAAAATACACAGCCCGTTTATGGCAGGAAATGGTGGTGGCCATGTTCTGAAGGGACGCTTATTTCATTTTTCACTCTTCATTCACAGATTTCTGCTCTACCATTCGCGTCATATCAGATATATGGAGAGACAGGCGAAGGAGGAAAAACAAATCTTATTCATTTTCAGAAATGTGATTTGAATCACCTTTTAAATTCATTAAATACGAACCCTGGAGAGCAGTTTTACAAAACAACACGAATCTGAAACTTGTGTTTGTAAATGCTGGTAAATGCTGCCACCTCGACAGGAAAGCCGGCGTCATCTGGACATCCTTCTCTGTTTTCATACATGTATTTTGCTCTTAAGAGTGAAAGCAAACAGGGAGTTTTTGCATTTTACCCGACGCCAGTGAGAAAAGAGAGTTTTGTGCACACTTGATTTGCTCAGACGTCTGAGTGCTGCTTCATTAAAAGATTGTGAAGGGAGTCAAACGTCTGATCCTGCTCATGTTCAAATATTTTACACTGTAATATAAAAAAGAAATTTCCAATCCGTAAAAGCCATTCATAAAATACTGATTTTGTAACAGTTTATGTTGTGGAATCGGTACCAAAATTTCCATAGCCAGATGTTAATTCAGTGACATAAAAATGATTTGTGGTGAAGAGAACGTCTAGAAACATTTAGTGTCTTCTTTCTCTGTCTGTTTATTTTTGCTGTTTTCTTATAAACTTAACCTACAACCTGTTTTTCCATTCAGCCGATCCCCTGGTGGGAAGCATCGCCACCCAGTACACGACTAACAGAGCGGAACATGACCGAACGGCCAAACAGTGGACAAAGCGATACGCCACATAAACCCACAGAGGACGACAGTGGGAGGAAGAAGAGGGGTGGGGGGGCTCCGGGTGGTTTGTGTTGGGGGTTATTTGTATCTCAGATTTTTAGTACTTTATTGTCTGGTATATTTTTTGCTTCCTGATTAAGTTATCTCCACAAATATGGTAATAAAGGAACACAATGGAAAGGAAGTCTTGTCGTCTTTTGTTTTTTACATGGTTAATTGAAGGGTGGATTCCACACGCAAACCTGCAGGACAAAAGCACCAGTATTATTTGTCATTATTAATTGTATTTGTCAACAACTACTGTATAACTCCTCCTGTGGGCACCCATCAGTGGAGGCTGGTGGAAAAGCAGATCATGAATGACGATGTTAAACACGGTTGTAATAAGTCTTCAGAGGAGACGTTATACTGTTTGTTATATACACAGAGGGAAGTACTGAGAAGTCGTGTGAAGCTGGTTATCTCGATAAGTCAAACCCGGATTTCCCAGTGTATCCATGAGCGTGGTCACGTGAAAGCGGAACTGTTGGCAGCATATGACCAATCGCAAACATGTCTAGACCGAAGAGAAAATAATTTAATTTTGGACAAATAAAGAAGTGAAACGCAATCCAGAGCAACACAGCTGCCAAATGCAGGAAGAACAGCTTGCCAAAAACAGAAAAGAATAGCCGGCTGTGTGAATGTGCAAATTAATACGCTTATAATATCACCACCTCTTCATTAGTGCACGTGTTTAGATCCCTACTTTTGTGCATCTCATTAAAGGTGCAAAGTGTAATATCGTTGGAGTCTCATTAACCCAAAGCGTCAGTATTTGACGACCTGGGGAGACTCAAGCATCAAGTGTCTTACACACTTCACTTTTAAATGAATGCATTGCTCAGGCTGTGTGTATTCTTATAGCATGTGTGTTAAAGCATTAGTCCTATTCTTTCAGCTGCAACCCGGTGGCGTCAAACAGACTTGGGAGCAATAAATAAATATTAAAACGTCATTCAAAGTGGTACTTTCATATCTCATAAGCACAACAAGTACAGGCTTTAGTGCTTCAATCAGTCTCTGTTTTAGGATATCGGTATATAAAAACAAACACACTGAGACAGCTGTCATTCTGCAGAGGAGATAATTAAATCTGTTTTCAAGTAGAAATATCAATTCTCTAAAACTTTGCATGTTCAGCCCTTTAAAATGCTTCAGATGGCTGGATGCTCTTCAGGATCTCATGTCGTGCCAAGAGCGAATCATTCCACAGAGGCCTGAACTCTGGCTGAATCTGGCCAATAAATACTCTCTTTGTACAAGTGTTAGTCGTACACACGGTCACGGACCGACAACAGAAATTCTGTCTCTATTTCTTGCGTTATTATCTTAGTATGAAAGAGTCTCTTCCAAAAAAAACCCCATATATATTCTTTTTTTGAAAACAAAAAGCCAAAGTTAATAGATCACTAATTTTCAAAACACAGCTGGTTTTTGTACACGTGCAATACCAAACGCGATGAAACGCATTCCTCTGGTCAGCCACTGTGAATGTTAATCATTTCCACTGACATCAGTCTCACATTTAGGGCACAGCATGTAGTTGAGCTCGTGACTCCAGTGAGGAGTGATTTATGACACGATAAACACATTACAAGCAGTTAAAATAAAGGAGAGTCAATGTCAGGGACAGTGTTCTAAGCACTTATGGTTTCAGCTGCCAATTAAATTACAAATAGATCAGTTAGAGTACCGTGCCTGTAGTTAGCCTTGTTTTGATAGTACACTGTGATTCCCTATGTCAGTGGTTTCAAGGCGGGGTCCGGGGACCCTGAGAGGTCCTAGAAGGGTTCCAGGGGGTCCCCAGCAAAAAGAATACTCTTTTTTCCCTATAATTATATCCATAAGTAACATAATGACAGAATGTATGACTATTTTCGACATGTTTTTCATATACTTTTTATAATAAAAGTGAAATTCTTATCAGACCGGGACAAAATCGAATCGAATTCGGGTCTGTGGTCTAAATTGTGTCAGTTTAGGGGTTCTTGACATGAAAAAAGGTTTGACACAACTCGACACAACAGTTTTTTCTATCTGAGAGGGCTGCTTGAGGGTTAACTGTAAAAGGGGTGGTGAAAAATGTGATAATACGCTTAATTTACTAGGAAACGGTGGGACATTCGCCAGTATACAGTACATTAAGGATATGAATTCAGCTTGAGAAGTTGTAAAGGAAAAATAAACATATGGTAAGCCAATGTCAGCAGCCCAAGATACTATAACCCCGCACTAGGCGTGTACTGATAAGGTTTTTTTTCGAAGCCATCAGCAGCATCTTATGTTTACCCACCTCTATCGAGCCATAATGACATTCATGTTCTTCTACAAATGCAGGTGACAAGCAGCATAAGTTTTCCAAACTTGCCTTCAGTATATATCAAGTGGGTTTTTTTAATGTCCATGATTGTTTTATTTTTTTTTGTTGGTTGTTTTGTTTTTACATTTTAAAATAGGTCCCCAGCTTCTTCAGCTGTTTAGGAGAATGCTGCAACGTTGTTTTTCTGTGAAGCTCCAGACATGTTTTGTGGACAAAGAAACTTTCCCCTGACTTTTTATTGGGATGGGTGTAGATAATGACTGAATTTCCATTTTTGGATGAACGCTCCTTTAAGGTCATTTTTTAAGGTCTTTGTGTTGGTGAACATGAACACAAGTTAAAGTAGCAATACAATAATCAAATACATTACAACAACCACTACAACAAGTAGAAGTCATGCATTCAAAATCTAATCATTTATCTGTATTTGGTCTCATGTTAAAGTAAAAGTTACAAACATATACAAACAGTATATCCAGAAATGTATCAATGTACATCCATACACGTAGTTTATATAGATAGATAGATAGATAGATAGATAGATAGATAGATAGATAGATAGATAGATAGATAGATAGATAGATAGATATTTGCTTATGGAATAGTGGAGTACCTTTAAAAGTAGCAAAACAAGTACATATACTTCAAACCTGTACCAGTGGTAAATAGCACTGAAAGTACTGCTGTTTACACTCAAACTGGCGTATTTGTGTGCTGCAGTATAAAGTAATCAAATAAAAACTCGACAAACTCGATCTTTCAAGGATGGGACATGAGCGCACGCGGCATGCCCGTACTGTACAGGTTTCACCCTTCCTTCACGTTGTGCTGTGCAACGTGACCGCTGTGTATCCATCCCTCTGTTACGTCGATGAAACGCGTTTGGCTCCGCCCCTCCAGTGTCTTGAAAGTGTGTCACTGGGTTAAAGTGGCTCGAGCGGCCGAGCGGAGAGGCGTGGCCGACTATTGAGAACATTTAGTTCTCTTGACTCACCGCAGTCACACACACAACAAGGAGGGAGTTCCTCCGACTCAGACGTCCGTGCTCGACTCGAGATCCTGACCTGCAAATTATTTCCCTGAAACAGAACCCTGATATGAGCTTCAGTGCTGTCGTACTCGCACACTAAACGTCAAGTTTAGTCTCTCTTCGTTTTCCTGACTGTGGCGCAAGTCGTGACAGTTTAGTTAAATATCTGTTGGAGATTTTCTTTTTCCTCGAACGGAGATGCCTGAGGACGTTGGAACAGCAAAGTCTGGTAAGAGGACATTTTCTGATTAAAAAAAAAAAAAAAAATCATTGCCTTAATGAAATGTTTGGATTGTAAGGTTGAAGTGTTTTCATTGCATACACCGAGCAGAAACTTGGACTTATGCTGCAGTGATGGTTTTAACATTTGTCCTCCGTGGAGGTCTAATTAATCTTTAATACTGATTTAACACATTAGTACATCAAGTTTTATTATGCTTTCTCTTGCAAAGCTACTGTTGGAGAAGAAAACTCAGCACAGTCCTTCATGAGAGTTATGAAAATGCTATGAAACCATCTGTGGCTTGACATAACTAAAGGCATCACTGTGATAATTGTTAAATAAATCGAGACGATAAAGTATTTTAAGAGGGCAGAACACGAGAATGAAGTGTCCTGAGATTCAAAGTGTATTTTCTTCCTGTTCTGCAGCATCATAATCGTCGACCGTGTCAGAACAAAAACTCACTTTTAGAATTAATTTTATTAAATTGTCGTGTGCCTAAACTGAATAATAAACGTGTTAGTGTGTTGTGATACGGGGCTAGGAGTGCCAGTTTGGCGCCGCGGCGACGCTACATTTGACACAACAACAGTGTTTATCTTCCCCGGTCTTGCTCACATGGACAGCGTAGCCTAGCCATGTGCCCGTGTGTGTACACGCGTTTGGAACACTCCTCTGATTGGTCGAGGGGCGTTACTGTCCTCGCGCACGCTTCAGCAGGACTCGTCTCTGATTGGCCGGAGCGGAGCCCATGACGCAGAACGTTGCATAATCCGCTCTGTACACTGCACTCCCGGCGTGAGGCAGGTCTGCAAGATACACGTGAGACGGGGAGAGACAACAGCTACTGACCTAGATTTCTTTTCTCCGCCTCGCGCTTCGCTTGTACAGAAATTCATGACAGGTCCACGTGTGGGTGGGCTGTGAAAGGGAACAGTCATGGTTGGGGTTAAGTAATCATGTGCTGTTGCCTCTAAACGGAGGGGGTTTTAGAGTTAATGAAGGAAAACACATTTCAACTTTTACACAGATATTCCAGTAAAGACGCACAGATGAACAGCACATGCTATTTTTAAATGGAAATTGACTAAGCATGTTTGGTATTTTAAATTTTCACCGCCCTACTTTAAATGACTCACTTTAACACAGTCACACCGGGGAGTCACTGGAGCAGTTTAGTGGTAAAGTTAAGTGCCTTATCCGAGGGCACTCAAATAAAAACTTCTGACGAAAAGCTTGTTAGAGCAAAAACAATTTCATTTATCATTTGTTACCATCATAGTTTAAAGTTTTTAAAAGCCAGTTCCTGATTTTTGTAATATGGCTGCAGGTTCTTCTGTCCAAGACCTTTTGATTCTGAAGTCTTTCTCCAAAAACAGTCGCCAGGGCACATGTCATTACATAACTCCGTGGTACAGTTTCCCCTTTGCATTCTTTTGTTCCTTCAACTGTTGTGTTGCTTTAGTGCTTCAGTGACCCTGTCTGGTAGTGCAGTCAGCAGAGCACACTCCCATAGCATAGAGTCCCAGGCATGTTATGTAACATGTTATCCAACCAGCAAGGACTAGACATGATAAAGCATGTCAGCTACAGCAACCAGGAAAGACAGGCGTGTCAGGGACACCTGTTCTTACTGTGCTGTCAAGAAACGGTTTATTTAGCATACATGTTTTTTTTATTCCTGCAGTTACACTTCAACTCCTGTTATCCTCAACGGCTCCTATTAACTTTGGCAGACTTGATGTGTAGTAGTCGAGTTAAAAACAACATTTTATATGGTGTGGTTGTTGATATGATTGTGTGTTTTTGTTTCTCAAAAAACGATTTACTCGAAAACAAGGTGTCCAAAGATGGCAAATTTTGCATTGTGTGATTGCTTAATGCAGCAACATTGCTATCATTATATACAGTTAATAGCAAAGTTTTTACAGGGATGTTGGATATAGCAAATACTATGTATGGAATTCTATTTTAAGAGGTTTCTTGGAAGTGATTTAACTGCTATAACATGTCCCTGTCTCTCCCTCTCCACAGGAGGAGTCATCACCTATATTTCCTCTGGCTCTGCCTCCAGCCCAGAGTCCTGTATGAGCAGCAGTCCCAGCAGCGGCTACCTGTCGACATCACCAACTCCGCCCCGCCCCTCGCTGCCCAGCAGGGCCGTGGGCATGGTGGTCGATATCTGTCCACCGGCAAAGAGCGGCCACCAGCGTAGCCACGGCATGGAGAAGGCTGGTCGCTCGTCCACATCTGCCAAGAGCAGCATCACCAGTAAGCACAACATCATCCTACGCTATTGTGAAAAATCATGCGTATCTGATCTGGTGCACACTCATCACTGCTTTTCTTTATTTTTGCAGAAATCAATGGCATGGTGCTGTTGTGCAAGGTGTGCGGTGATGTGGCCTCTGGCTTCCATTATGGCGTTCATGCTTGTGAGGGCTGCAAGGTGAGACAATTTCCTACAAAAAAGCATTGCCTCGCTGCGCATGTAATTCATATCCTCTTGCCGACTGTGCACGCTCACATGATTAATGCTCCTCTGGGGGATCTTGTGGTTCCTTAGGGCTTCTTCAGGAGAAGCATTCAGCAGAACATCCAGTACAAGAAGTGTCTTAAGATGGAGAACTGCACCATCATGAGGATCAACAGGAACCGCTGCCAGCAGTGTCGATTCAAGAAGTGTCTGGCTGTCGGCATGTCCAGAGATGGTGAGCAGTTCGTTTAGTTTCAGTCAGGTGTTTGTCAAGTTTATAACCATAAAAGCATAAAGAAATACCCTCTTGGATTAATTTACTCTGAAGCTGATTTCTTTTGGTGCTTCTTATTATGCGTTTTTAGTCTTGAGACAATCTAATGGCTGTCATTTTTTTACTCTCAGCTGTCCGATTTGGCCGCATCCCAAAGCGGGAAAAGCAGAGGATGCTGCTGGAGATGCAGAACGCCATGAACAACATGATGAGCAATAACAGCCAGCTGCACAGCATGCTGCACAGCCACCAGAGTCCCTCACTGCCCATGGAGGCCAGCGATACCAGCTCCTCGGCCTCCTCTTCCTCCTCCGCTGCTTCCGATTCGCCATCGTGCTCCAACCCCTCCTCTCCTCAGTGTCCCCAGGACTCCGAGTCTGTGCTGTCCATGGACACCAACTCCAGCTCGGCCTCCTCCTGCTCATCGGACAGCGGCGAGGACGAGGCCGTCGTCACAATGAGCAGGCAGCACCAAGATGCCTTCGCATTCAGCCAGCAGAGGTCCCCAAGACAGAGCCAGGCCTCGCCCTCGCCGGTCTCCCTGGAAACGGGGTGTGACAGCCGCATGGAGGACCAACAGGAGAGGTGGAACTGCTGGAACAACAATGCGGTTGTGGGAGGTTACCAGCACAGTTCTTACAGTAACAGCCAACACGTCACCAACACTGCTTACAGGGAGGAGAGGGGAGTTTTCCAGCAGCAGCTCAGCAGCACCCCTAGCTGTGAACCATCAGAAGACAGCCAAAAACAGCATGAATTTAACACGCAAACTGCCTCAAGTGGCTATAATGGACCAACTGGCTGTGTGAATAATAGAGCACACTTGGTGAGTGATTAATTTTTTTCCATTCTTGAAATTCATATTCTTAAAAACTAGCCAAAAGGTAAACTTTTAAATCACCTTCCCTGATTGACCTTCGTGTTTTTCCAGGTCTGTCCAATGAACACATCGCCGTACGTGGACCCCCGCAAGCCAAGCCAGGAGATCTGGGAGGAGTTCTCCATGAGCTTCACCCCGGCCGTGCAGGAGGTGGTCGACTTTGCCAAGAGGATCCCGGGCTTCCGCGACCTCCCCGAGAACGACCAAGTCAGCCTGCTGAAAGCTGGAACTTTCGAGGTGAGAGGGGAAACAAGCAAAACACTAACACTTCATGTTATTCTGTGCTCGCTTTGGAGTCAAACATGGTGGCCTAATCAAACACTGAATATAGGATCCACTGTGGCTTTCCCAAACAGACAGTCACCTGTATGTGCTGACTAATATTTGGTCTGACAACAGTTGAAATGGAAATGAAAGAGACTAATTCTCTAATATGGTCTTGATTGAGATTGTGTAACATTTATGTTCTTCTGGGAAAAAAACTGAGATACTCAATGTAGCTGCTATTGATCAGATTATGTGTATGTAGGCCTGGGCGTGCCTTGTAGGAAGATTTATCCAAAACTTTGGTTCCTTTGTTTCAGTTTGGAGAAAAAGTTGCCCAT
The DNA here is from genome assembly GCA_037974645.1 of Hollardia meadi. NCBI lineage: Eukaryota > Metazoa > Chordata > Actinopteri > Tetraodontiformes > Triacanthodidae > Hollardia > Hollardia meadi. The sequence goes on along the minus strand of JBBPCS010000855.1, from coordinate 2,409,254 downwards.
TAATGTTCTGCTCCTGAAGCACCAACTGTAGATACTGTTCACCTTATTCAGGATGATGCCATGGAAAGTTTTAATTGGCAACATGCCCTCAGGACATTTAGAAACTGGACAATTCTGCCTTTGAATTAGATTTTTTTTTACATCATAAACCCAGTGCCAGATTTATTATACACACTGTATTAAAGACTAGCTGTAAGAGAGGAAGCTTATAGAATCAGTTGGATCTACAAACTTGCCACAAGATGTCTTTGTTTCTCTGCATGAATCAAACCATTTACTAAAAACCCCTCTCTGGATTCCCAGGTGCTGATGGTCCGATTCGCCTCTCTGTTCAACGTGGTCGAGCGGACAGTGACCTTCCTGAGCGGCAAGCGCTACAGCCTTGACGCGCTTCGGTCGCTGGGCGCCGGCGAGCTGCTCAACTCCATGTGCGAATTCAGTGAGAAGCTGGCGGCGCTGCGGCTCGACTCTGACGAAATGAGCCTCTTCACAGCCGTGGTGCTCGTCTCAGCCGGTAAGAACACTTCAATGGGAATATGCTATTATTACAAGGCTCTAAATGAACCTGGGAGCAAAGTATATACACACAAATAAAAGAAAACCCGCTCGGATGATCTGAAGCATTAATGAAGCCCCGTTCTGTCCTCCAATGTTAACTCGTTCTTTCTTTTTTTGTCCTTGCTCAGATCGCTCGGGGATCCAGGACCTGAACTCAGTTGAGGCCCTGCAGGACAAACTGATCCGGGCCCTGCGAAACCTGGTGATGCAGAACCATGGCGACGAGTCGGCCACCACCTTCACCAAGCTGCTGCTCAAGCTTCCCGAGCTGCGTTCGCTCAACAACATGCACTCGGAGGAACTGCTCTCCTTCAAAGTTCACCCTTAAAGGCTTCCTCAGCAGGTTCATCTGTGCCCTATCCACACACCTCCACCAGGACCCTGCCTCTTACAACCCCCTTCACCCTCTGTACTCGACCAACCCATTTGTGTGTTTGTTTCTAGAATGTATTAAAAAGTAATTTTTAATTCTATTTTTGTTAAGTAGACCACATGGGGTCTGGAGAGAGAAGAATATAAAACTGTACTGTATTTATAGAAGAGATAGCTTACGCTTGTTGCACACAAAACACACGCAAGTGCTCGTGTGTCAGAGGTTGTTAGTTTTGCAAAGTTGGAAGAGCTTTTCTATTTTGAGTGAAAGACGATTACTGAACTGGCTTTATGAAATGAGAAGTGTAGAAACAAATTAGTCAATCCAAAAGCCATTTAATTCCAAAGTGTATTCTCTGATGAATGGGTGAATGTGAGAGACGATTATATACCTTACGCATACCGCATGTTTGTTTGGTCCAATATTTTTTGACTGATTCGTGTCAGCGAGAAAGGCAAGCTATCAGAAAATGTGTCTGAAGAATGTGTGACGATCGCTGCTAATGCATGGCTGTACTTAATGCAAACGGCTATTAATAGCATCGTCTCCCCTCGCCTCAGAAAGCATCAGTTTATTGTTTCAGCGTGTAAAGTGTTGTATGTTTTCTTTTTATTTACTTTTTTTTTTTTAATCACGTGTTCCAAGTCAATGTCAACTACCTGCACACTGCCTGGTGATTTTTATGGGGGAGTCGATGACGCCATTTATTTTTATTTTTTTTAAGCAACACTACAATTGCACATCTGGAGCAGAAAAACCTAGTAACACAAAATCCACAAGTAGTGTGACATTATGAGCATCATGTAAAGGCTAAAGTGTTTTTGCTGTTTTTCCAAATCAAACTTTGTGCTTTCAGCATAGCACTGAATTGACACTTGTTTTTGTTTTGTTTTGTTGAAATATCAGCTTGACTGGCAACAACTGCCATATGTAAATATTTACATAAATATATATATATATAAATATATGATGAACATAGAATATATAAATATGATATAGTATGAATAAATACAAGTGAAGAATAATCTGTGTAGTTTGTGTTTTTATCAAGTATTTTGAATGAGAATGAAGCTGACGAGGAGCAGTGGCTGTCAGGTGCCACTAGGTGGAGCTGTTTGCCTACAACCTCTTGTGTTTAACTTGGAAACATCACTTTGTCACTCAGTGATAACCCAACCAGGGGTACTACTTGTACCCTACTTATGCTGTTGCCAAGGGTTACGTGGAGAGATTATAGGATAACTGCTAATTTGAAAAAAATTAATGATTTAATTAAAAAATACATCCACATATTGACAATAAACGCAGGTGTTTAAGGTGTCAATTAAGAGAGTGTGAAAACTAGTTGGCAAGAGAGCAGAGGAGATGAAATAACTAAAGTTAATGGATAAATAATTGAAATAATTAGCTAAAAGTAACATCAACTGTTGGAAAATAATCACAGATAAATGGTTTCCCACGTTTGACACTACATGTGGCAGCAGTACAAATGCAAACTTGACCCAACCAAACACAAACGGACAGTTCAATTGAATAAAAATATTTTAACATCCACTATTAAACGACTAATAGTTAATTATTCCAAATAAACACATTTGGAACGTGACTGTGTTGCCACCACCTTCAGCAAATTGTTTCACAATGTTAATGAGTTTAGAGTTAAATGATCCACCCTGCAGAGCGACTTCATAATTGACTTGCATACATTTCTTATTATGCAAGTAAATCATAAAGTCTTATTAATATTAGATTACAAACTGTGCTTTGAAATCCCTGTCCCTTTGAAACAGTTGAGGATACAGAAGAGATTGTCTTTGTATTCAAAGCTCTCCAAATTGTTGTTGCAAATTGTTGCCAAATATTAATGAGTTTCGATTCAAAGACCCATGAGCAGAATGATTTCACCTGCAGAAATCAGGTTCAAGTTTAAGAATGAAGGAAATCATCCCGTACGGGTAAAATATTGACAGGTATTGGCTCATCATTTTAAGTTTATCCATGACTTATTTCATTCCACGTGCTGTAGAATGAGATGGTTAATTAATTGCAATCTCCTTGATGTGGAACAGGTGCGCGCGCGCACACACACACACACACACACACACACACACACACACACACACACACACACACACACACACA
>JBBPCS010000855.1:2395796-2406081 GCA_037974645.1 Hollardia meadi | reverse complement strand
TGTGTGTGTGTGTGTGTGTGTGTGTGTGTGTGTGTGTGTGTGTGTGTGTGTGTGTGTGTGTGTGTGTGTGTGGAAAATGCAAAGCAGGCGGGAAAGCCCCTCATGCAGACACAACACTGAGATGTGAACCCGCCGTGAGGACAGCAAGTGCAGAAGAAGGGGGAGAATAAACCGTCTGGATGAAAAGCTGCATGCTGCTGTCACTGTGATAGACTGCTGGATGTGCAGAAGATCATTAGTGCCTCTCAATCATGTGGAGGGCCAAGAAGAAAGCGACATTTCAATTAAAAAACAAAACACAGCAGCTGCTGATGTCAGGGATTTTTAGACCTACAACCTAAGAGTGGAAGAGAAAAGATGAAATCGGATGGTGTTATGGCAGAATGTGGTTGTGATTAAAGGCTGAAGACTCATTATTGGAACATGGTTCAATGAAGCGTCTTCTAGCTGACAGTCTATTCCCAATGTTTTTGGCTGGCGACTCTGTCTGTCTAGGAACCTAAAGATATTTATTTCTGTTTCGATTGAAGGGTTTTTTATTTTTAGAGGTAAGAAGATAGTTTTTCAAAAGAATGTAAAAATAGAAATATATATATATATATATAAATGAGAGATTGGGAGATAAGACTCATTCATAACTTATTTTAAAAGTTATTTATCAATAATTATTCCCATCTCTGAGGTCAATGTTCAGGTCAAGGACAAAGGACTTCCAGAGCAATCCATACAGAAAGGACCCAGGTCGACGCTCTACCCTAAGCCCTTGTTGTTACACCTGTTTGTTACTGACTAACTGTATAAAGACAGTGTCTGTAGCATCACACAGTTTTATCAAATTTAGAGAAGTAGACTGAATTGACTTTAAAATTGTTTCATGATTTTGTCCAAAGTGACCAAAATCTGGCTCAACCCAGGTGTCCAACAAATCCAGACCGATGTCAACAAGCAGCAGTGGAACTGAGGTGCACTTTGAAACGCCACATTAAAGCCCCTCTGAGATTATACCATCTTTCAAATGATTCTGATAGATTGAGGTTTCATTTGTAGAAGAATTATACACTCTGTGTTAACGATTAGTGCAGTCTATGTGCTGTTTTTAATCCTTCACTCTCAATATCCCAGAATGAATCCACGGTCTACCTCAGTGTCTTTTTTGCTTTCACCCGTAGGGGTCGCCAAAATCAAAAAAAAGAGTTTAAACACACAAGGACTTTAATAATTAGTGTGAATGCTGATTCAAAATTAAAGACCCCAGATGGTAATAAGAGCTTACTGAGGGGCCACAGACAAGGCTGGGATTTCAAAATAAGTCATTCATTTCAGATTTCTGCACTTTCATCAATGCTTTGCAGTTTATTCTTCTTTTGAATGTTTATTCATTCGACTGCTTCTGCATACTTGAAGCTACAGAAACCAAACAAATGTTAAACTTGCTCTTTAAGGATGCTTCAATTCAGCTTCTACCTTTTTTTAAAAAAATATTAAGCTTTCAAAACAAATGTATTACAATAGAAGTGCAAAACGTTTAGCAGTTTCCAGCTTTCTAGTCATGCAGTTCAGCTCATAGCTGCGTGGGTTAATGCACTTCACATTCCAATTCTAGCTATTCATTTCACATTTCTGCATTTTCAGCAGAACTCAGCTCTCAGCTCTTTAGGTCGATGCCTTTTCTGTTGCAGACTGCAGTTCAGTTCGTTCAAGCCTTTTATATATCAGCACTTTCAGGCAATTATTTCAACTTCCATCTTTGACAGTATTAAAGGTGCGATTTGTAAGATAGTTGATTGTTGAGTCTCGTTCCCAGGTCATCAAATACTGACGTTTTGGGTTGGTGGCCGCCCCAACCTACCAATCCAAAGTGTCAGTATTTGATGACCTGGGAATGAGACTCAACATCTTACACATTGCCCCTTTAAAGTTTACTTTCCAGCTTTTCTAGCAATGTATTTCAACTCTTAGCTTCTTTAGGTAGTTCAGACTCCACTCCTGCCAGTTTAACATTTAAGCTTCCAGGTTTTTCAGCAGAGCAGTGCAATACATGTTAGCTTTATGATATATTTTTTAATGATTTTCCATTTCATATTTCTGCAATGCATCAATGCATTTTCTAGTTATATCCATTATTTACAGGCGTACTACATTAGACTTGTTAATCTAAGCACAACATACAGTAATTGATGTGTCAATATGGGCACCATCTCATCTGAGGTCATCTCACTTGAAGCCAACACTCACCATCTCTTTGAGCAGCTTCTCCTCCAGCTGAGGATTAAGTAGACTTTGGACAAACTGCTGAGCAGGTGTGCTGGCGATGGCGCGAAGTTTAGCGTTGTTCTGACTTTGCTGAGCGATGTCTGATAAACCTACAGCGAAGAACTTTATGCCGTGACCTTTGGCCTCGGCAGCAGCTGCGATCACGTCAGGGTTGCGTGGATGGTCGACCCCGTCGGTCATCAGCACTGCAACCCTGACGCTGTCTGCCAGCGTCTCTTGCACCAGCATCTGAGAGGCGTTGGTGATGGCGTAGGTGGTGTAGGTGCCATGGCCGATGTAGTTCATGGTGCTGACTTGACTGTGAAATGAATCCAGGTCTTTCCAGGCTGAGAATCGGTGCTCGATGGACACGGAGCTGCTGTACTGCAGTGCAGCCATTCGCACCTTCAGCGTCCATCCGGTCACCTGCAGCCCAGCGAGGAGGGTGCTGAAACTCAACACGAAGGTCTTCTGCTTCTCAAACAGGAATATTTTTGCGCTCTCGGAGCTGTCAAGGATGAAAGCCACCTCCAGTGAACATGTCAGACCTGTGGGAGAAGAAAACCAGCAAAACCTCAGGAAAATGTAGAGATTCACAACACTGCAGAGGACGAAAATCTGAGTAGAAAAGCCATACTGCTCCTAGAACCGCAAGAGGGATTTTAGTCAGGCCTTTAGACTTTTTACCAACATGCACTAATGTTGAAACAATTGCTCAAATAATTGATTTGTTGAACAGAATGTTAAGCAGCAGTGTTGATGATTATTGAATAATGAATATCTTTCAGTTTCGCACTTTTGGTAGGCTAAAACAAGCAGTATCAAGAACTCACCTTGAACCCTCAGAAGAACTACTGTATCTCTTGACATTTTATATACTTAGCAATTAATTTGTTAAAAAATAAATCAGTAGTTTATTATATCTGGAAAATAATTGTTAAATGTATTGCTGTCTGTCATAGTGTCTTTTTTGGATACTTCCACAAGAAGTCATTAAAGCCCAAAATCTTCCTATCCTATACACTGTAAAACATCACATGGGAATTTAGTGGAATCAACTAATGTTTTCTCATTAATGTAAAGTAATTATTTCAAGTTAATTAAACTTTACATTTCTATTTTCAGACAACTTCAGAACTCATAAAAATGAGTTCTTCTAGCTTGAAGTCTTCTGACTTGAAATGATAAGGTGGATGAATGTACTATACAGAGTTCAATCAACTCATTAAATTGAGTTTATAAAGAATATTGATCAACATGCATTGGTTGAGAGTTAAAACTCTCCTATGATGCTTCTTTTTTTATAGTTTAACGAAAACATATATACATATATGATGGACACTTGCTTGGTTTCTTTAATACATTTTAAGAGAAGTCATGGTTGTTTGTATTCACAATAATGAAAATGATGATGAAGATCATTATTGAATTCAGTGTCTATGGTACACATAAACTTGAGTGCAGCGGCTCTTTGTGTGAAATGAAGATCTGATTCTTCAAATTGAGATCATAAGCAACTCAAATTTGTTGATGTTTGTTTGTGTGACTGAACAGCTGACTTAATATTAATATCGTAAGGTTATTGAATGTTTTATCAAAAGTTTGTTTAACTCAATTGGTTTCACAGAAAAGATTTCAAAGACGACTTTAAACAAATTATTCAACCTAAATTAACACAAATATTTAAGGCAGCGGTTGAAGCCCAAAGTTATTTACAACTTTCATGCAAGAAAATTACAAATGCATTTTTTCACTAGAGAGTTATAATTGTATGTTGATGCAAAAGCATTTGAATTAGCATTCAAACCATCACTCAGCCTCAAGAAGCACAGACCAGTACAAAACGTTAGAGCTACGCTGACCTGAATGCAGCGATACCTACCTGATCCGTGATAGAATGACAAACATGTCAGTGCCTATAAGAGTGAGAATACAGCACATCAAACTTTAGATGGCGAGTGATAAGTGGCTGCATTTATATTCTAACTTTTTATTCAAAGTGCTTCACATTTTTCCTCTCGTTCACCCATTCTCACACACGGATGGCAGCGAGCTACCATGCAAGGTGCTGGGAGCAATTGGGATTCAGTGTCTTGCCCAAGGACACTTCACCATGTGGACAGGAGGAGCTTGGGAACCACCAACCCTGTGATCAGTGGACAACCGGGTCGAACTCCTGAGCCACAGCCACTTCACGATGGATACCATGTGAGCTCTGGATTTTTGGCTTCAATCGTTGCCATGAAAGGACTTTAGTTTTAGACTTGACCTGGGAATTTAAGTTAAAGCAGTTGAGACTTCAAGTTTGATGTCCTGACTACTAGACTGCTGGCCGTCATCCCACATTTGTCTGTGATACTCTGTATGCCTCCTCACATGTGCCACCCAGACACACTCTTCTATAAATGAAGTGATTCTCATTCTAATCCGACATATCTTGAGCGGTGCATGTTGCTTGGTGAATGTCTGATCCTCCTACCTGGAATCTGTTACACCCACAGGATCCAATGACCGACCATCTCCACCAACATGTGTATACCTCATTTAAAGAATTACCATTTCCTCCGTCATCTTGCAGTCTGTAGTTGTTTCTGCGTCCTGTCTTTCTTCTCTGGCCTGTGGCCTCGTTTACGAGAGCCAACAGCAGAAGGCAGAGTGCCACTCCTTTCCTCAGGTTTCCCCTCAGCAACATTTCCATCCTAGCACAGAAAGCAGTTGCATAGACAAAGCAATGAAGTGCATTAACTTCTGTATATGCGAAGCACAAAATTTGCCAAATTCAGTTAAAAAAAAGTATCATAAGTATCATAAACCACACCCAAACAGGGAGCTGTTACTGACAATAAGGATATATTAGCGTCATTAGTTCAAATTATACTGTTCCTAACAGGCTACTGATAATGGGCTTTATAAAAATCTGCAATATTAGAGTACCAGAATACAGCAAAGAAAAAATAATACGTGTTAATACTAACTGGTCTAAACAAATTTCAAATACTGCAACCTCTAAAAAATCTATTTAATTTATTTTATCTAATTTATGTACAAGAAATAATTATCTCTAAATGTAAATAAAGTTTTACCTTATTTGACTAACATGAACCTAATGATTTGTCAAAGCTGTAGCTTAAATAATTAAGTTTTCAGACTGTAACATGACACTACGAGTAAATACATGAAGAGTGCAGATAATATTGGGCATGCAAATAAAGTTATTTTACCTAGAGTCTCATTTAGCTGCAGTCAGTGCTTGTAGTCCAGTCAGCTGTGGCTGTTCGGGTGGCATTTCGCTGCAGAATGTAGTCCTGTCACCGGGCTGAGATCAACTGAGGACCATCAGATGAGCTGTGTGTGTAGCCGGAGGCTCTGGGGCCACTCCAACATTTCAGCACTGGTCTAGTTCAGAGCTTCATGACTCCCCTGTTCATTGGCACAATATGTTTCTCCAGGAATATTCTTGGAGTAGTTTAGACAGACTACAATAGTTAAAACTGAACACCAGAGACAAGAAAAATAATATCAACATTGCTAATTATTAAAATAAAAAATCCACAATAAGCCAGGAGCAATTCATTGCAGTTGGGAGGGTTAGTAGGCTGCAGTTTACATTTTGCCTCACTGCTTTGTGTTTTGGGCTATTGCACATGGAGATTGTTTGGATGCTGTGCATAAAAGTCCCAAGTGAGATTGTTTTACTTTTCCACTCTCGCCCACTAATGCGAAAACCAGACGAGCTGTATGATTCCCATGTAAAACACAGATATTAACCGTATTTGAAGTAGTAGTCATCTTCGTATACGCTAATAAACAAATCAAATAGTCTGCAAAATATTATTCGATTATATAAAATATTCTGATGACCTATGTGTCATTGCGATGGGATTTGGATCCAGTTGGTTGCTTTCCTCTCTGTGTGTTTTTATACACTTAGATTACGGCACCCTCTGGTGGTAAAATTAATGTAAGGCTAACCGGAACTTTGAGTAGCTGACATTTCTAACGACACGGATGTGTTTTGGTGTGACACACAACATTCAGTGGGGCTGGAAGTGTCCCTTTCCGACATGTGTTTACCAAATCGTAATTCGCCTGCTTATTTAAACACCCCGTGTGTTTGTAAGTAACACGGCATCGTTAATTTAAGTGTTAGCAGATGTTATCGACTGCTAGCTAAACCAGCGTTAGCTAACCGGCCTTGTTTGAGCTCGTCCTTCACTCGTTAGCTTAAGTTAGCACGTCAGCAAACTTTGAACTTTAGTTTTAGCTACTGTAACACGTTGACACGTCGCAAATTACCTCAATATTTCCTTTCACTTAGCTCTTTTAATTCAAACAAATACGTTGCTGACTAGCAAGTTAGCATGTGGTTGCTAACTTTTCAGACATAAAGTCAAAGTTTTGAAATCAGTTACGTTCAGATTTGCATCAACAGTATGGCTAATTTACACGTTAACGTTACTTTAACGTATTTATGAGATTCCTCAGTGCTGTCTATTGGTCAACCTGCAAATATTTCAGTAATGTTGAGGTGTGTAATATCAGTGTGCTGTCACAAGTGTTTTCCATGTGCTAGTTTTTTTTTTGTTATTTTATCTGATTTCCAGGTTGTAGAGAGCAGATTCCACTGAGATCCTTCTAGCCGCTCCAGAATCATGAGTGGCTCCAAGCCGGACATCCTGTGGTCTCCCCACCACCCGGACCGCTATGTCATCTGTGACTCTGAACTGGGACTGTACCGTATTGGCCCTGTGGGCAGTGCAGAAACCAAGCCTGGCACTCTCCCGCTCTCTGAAGAAACTGCTGCTACTTTACTGGCGATTAACTCTGACACCCCATATATGAAATGTGTGGCCTGGTACCCAAAGCATGAGTCTGAGTGTTTGCTCGCTGTGGGCCAAGCTAATGGCAGAGTAGTGCTCACCAGCCTGGGTCAGAGCCACAACTCCACGTGTAAAGAGCTGGTGGGGAAAGAGTTTGTACCCAAGCACGCCCGTCAATGCAACACTTTAGCGTGGAACCCGGTGGACAGCAACTTACTGGCTGCTGGGTTGGACAAGCACAGGGCAGACTTCTCTGTCCTCATATGGGACATTAGCAGTAAGTTTTCCCCAGAGGCCAGTGTAGCCGCAGAGAAGATTCGTCTCTCATCTTTGGATTTGGACTCGAGCACAGTTGTGACCAAACCATTGTATGAGTTAGGCCAGAATGATGCTTGCCTGTCTCTCTGCTGGCTGCTTCGTGACCCGAAGCTGCTGTTGGCTGGCATGCACAGGAACCTCGCTATATTTGACCTGAGGAACACAAGCCAGAAAACGTTCGTCAACACTAAGGCCATCCAGGGCGTGACAGTTGACCCACACTTCCATGATCGTGTAGCCTCTTTCTTTGAGGGCCAGGTGGCCATCTGGGATCTAAGGAAGTTTGAGAAGCCTGTGCTCACGCTCACTGAGCAGCCTAAGCCGCTCACTAAGGTATGATGCTGTTTGTTTTTGAGGAGATGAGCTAAATGTTTAAGCTCTGTCCAATACATTGGGATAGAATTATGTTTTTTGGGGGGGTTCTGATGGTGTAATCTGCCATTTTTGAGATATAATAGATTTTACATGCAGAAAGTCGCCAGTTTTATAACATGATGTATTCCTTTCCTGTCATTTTAGGTGGCGTGGTGTCCAACACGTACCGGCCTGCTGGCCACACTGACACGTGACAGCAACATCATCCGCCTGTACGACATGCAACACACTCCTACACCTATTGGTGACGAGACAGAGCCCACCATCATCGAGCGAAGCGTGCAGCCCTGTGAAAGCCAGATTGGCAGCTTTGCCTGGCACCCGTCCACTCAGAACCGCATGGTGGTGGTGTCAGCCGCCAACCGGGTCATGACTGACTTCACCGTGTTCGAACGCATCTCACTGGCCTGGAGCTCCACCACATCGCTCATGTGGGCGTGCGGCAGACACCTGTATGACTGCGTCGAGGATGGGGCTGAAGGAGTGGAGAGCGTGATTGAGAAAGACATCGCCACTAAGATGAGGCAGAGGGCTCAGTCCAGGTACGGGCACGATACCGTCCAGGTGTGGAGGAACCACCTGCTGGCGGGAGGGAACGATCCCCAGCTCAAGTCTTTGTGGTATGACCTGTTCTATATCCTTTTTTGACAATGATGTGGTGGAAACCGTCTTTTCCAACACATCGTTATTATTGTACAGAATACAAGTGTCTATTGAAATTAACTAATACTGGTATTTAAAATATCATTAAATAGATTATCATTTAAAGTCGCTGTTGATAACTTTTCTGTGATTATAGCATTAGAAATGTTTTTGATGGTTTACAATCTGTTTGTATGGAATGAGATAATCTTTATGACAGTTGATTGGTGGTGAATACATCCTTGTCTTTTTCTGCCAGGAACGAGTTTTATCTACTGTTACAAGGTGATATATTGTTATTTTGTTTTGTAAACATATAGATATCGTTATATTTTGAGAGGCAGATAAACTGTATATAATTTAGGAACCTACAGTAAGCTTTCTTATATCCTAGACTAGAAATTTAGAAGTTTGTCTAGAATTTATCTGATTAGGCAGCAGTCTGTCATCTTACATTGGTCCAGTTTGAATTTGAATAATGTGATGAAGTTCTGTAGTAATTGGGGTTCTTGTGCACCTTGCTATCATTATGTTGTTTGAACTGCAATGTCAGATAGCTTCCTATATAAGTATCACATATGAAGCAGTGTGCAGAGGATATGGAGCTGAAACTGCAGGGGAACAAACAGTCCGTGGTCTACTCTGGTATCAAGAACATTGTAAAGACCAGCTCAGGTAAGTCATTGACACACTGATCGTCATCGAAATATTTAATATGATAAAATGTTTGTGAAGATGAATCAGATCTTGGTTAAATAGTATTTGTAAATGTCATTAAGATGACTGTTATCGGCTTGTTGAATGTTCTGTGTATGTCTCTCCGGTTCTCTCAGGCACAACAGAGAGCCGCAGGTGCTGGAGCGGTTCAGACCGGCAGACAGATGTACTGCGGTACATCAGCGAGGAGCGCTGCCTCGCCCTGCGGCTCTGCGGATGGATCAGCCGTGGTCCCGACATCGACGTGGAGATATTCCTACGATCCCTGGAGCAGGAGCGCGAGTGGGAGCAAGCGGCCGCTGTGGCTCTGTTCAACCTGGACATCCGCCGGGCCATACAGATCCTCAACAAGGGAGCCACTGCTGAGAAGGGTGAGTGCTGCAGCAATGTGGGGAGGGGACAGGAAGCAGGTGTGTTTGAGGCCAAGTGTTGACTGGAGGGAGGAATGATTTAGACCAAACACACTATTGCATAATGCTGGAAAATTTAAAGCACTGTAGCCATTTTAAATTGACAGAAATACTCATCACAATATCCTCAAGCCCAAGGTGACATCATCAAATGTCTTGTTTTTTTTCTGAACAACAGTCCAAAACCCAAAAATGTAAAATATAAGACTAAGAAATTCATCAAATTTACTGGAACCATGAAATGTTTGACATGTTTGCTTGAACAATTACCAGTTCTCAAAATAGTTGCAGATTCATTTCCTTTCTATTAACATCTTGATCAGATGACTTTCTTGGAATGAAATGAACCTTTGCAGCTCTAATGTGCTTAGACTCACGTGTTTTACATTTTTTGGATAAATTAAATTATGTAGTGGCTCAAACTGAAGCAGAGGCAATGAAAACTTCAACCATATAAATAATCACAAACTGCCTTTTTGCTCTCTAACTGAGATCATTATTTTTCACTTCACGGTGATCTGCCTCTGCATTAATGTCTTCAACAGCAGTGTCTCCTCGGTCTAATTTCATAAAAAATTCAACACTTCTCTGTAACATCAAAGATCTCGAATGTTTGTTTGTGTTTTGAGCTGTTGCTCTCACATCCAGTCAGTCAGCCCCACTGTTCCAAGCCGTATCCACACACACACACACACACACACACACACACACACACACACACACACACACACACACACACACACACACACA
>JBBPCS010000855.1:2343564-2395696 GCA_037974645.1 Hollardia meadi | reverse complement strand
CACACACACACACACACACACACACACACACACACACACACACACACACACACACACACACACACACACAGTCACCTACAGCCTCCGCCTCCCCCTCCTATCAAAGTGAGTGTTAATGTTTACAACTCCAATTAGAGGATGAAGCAGAACTATCCTTTGTTCACAAAAACACAAACAAAACACCATGAGAGTGAATCAGTTGTATGCCTGACAAAAGTGAAAGTAAAAAACAACTATTTACTACGTTGACAGCAATGAGTTGACATTGACTATTGATAGCCTATAGACTTATGTTTACATTTTATAGCCAAAGCCACTGTATAGCCACAAAGCTCAGTGTTATATTTTAACATTTTTTACATTTTATATTTTACAGTTTCTTATTATGTTATTTTATTTATGATCTGGACTCTTAATCTTGCTCTCAAAGTACACCACATTGATGCATTTAACTTTAAATTGTGCCTCCGGACCCCCCCTAGCTTGTCTGTTGTCCACCCACCATAGTCTCACGAAATCCTTTGGGAAACACTGAACAGGAAATTATGTAAGCAATATTTATAAAGCTATGTTAGACTTAAGGACTTTGGTCTACAGTGTGTATAAATCCATGAAAAAAAACAGTCTCGTCATTTTCAGGTCATGTAGGTCAAACCCTGTTCAGAAATGTGGTAAACATATTATTGTACTCTTCTGATAAACGTAAAGTGCCTCTTTATGTCTTCAGAGCCTTTCAACAAATGAAATTAAGGTCTCAAGGAATTTTAAAAATGTAACAGCTGGAGAACCTTGTTTTTCACACAACACTCATCCTGTATCAGCTGCAGGGCTTTTCACACTGAGGTTTAATGAAAACGGAGAGAGACGGCTGTTGTTTACACACATCTTTACTAAGAAATATGCCACCAATGTAGGTCAAACATTTTTCTGCTGTGTGTTCTAATGAGTGTTTCCTGAGCATGACAGACTGGGGTGATCCATTAGATAAGGAGTGTCAACATCTCCACAGTTACAGTGTTTTCTTCTCAAACTGCATCTCTGACCCAATGCCCTGATTCTCATCGACACTCGTATACAAACATATTAACATTTTGGGGATAGTGGTAATTTTAGTTTGACATGTTCGCGGCCTGTTTTTTTTGGTTTACTGTCTCCGTGTCGTGATAGTTGTGGCTGGAGGCATTATGTTTTCGGGTTGTCCGTCCGTCTCACTGTACATCCGCTTGTCTCATTCTTGTGAACGTGACACCTCTGGAACATCTCGAGGGAATTTCTTCCACTTGGACCGAATAGAATTTAGTGGTCAAAGAAGGTCAAGGTCACTTTGACTTCTCAAAGCACATTTTTAGCCATAACTCAATAATTCATACAGCAATTGTGACAAATTTTCACACAAATGTCTAATAGAATAAAATGATGAAGTGATGACATTTTCTATTCAAAAGGTCAAGGTCGCTGTGACATCATAATGTTGTGCAAAAAGTAACACTTTTCAGGTCATTATTCAACACCATAACTCAGGAACAGAAGGAGAGATTTAGGTCAGATACTGAATTGGTGACACTAATCTAAACTGTGCTGATTGTATAGATCTTCTGTGCTGCCAGGTTGAACATGCGTGTGAAGCATCCACGTTTTAAAATGTAGAGCTTCTTTGCAGCAACATCCATATTTGAAACATTGTAGTCCACCACAAGCTCTTTGATTCTGCTGATATTGAGCTTCGGGTGGTTGTCGTTGCACCATGTGATAAAGCTCTTTACATTTCTTCTGTACCTCTCTGTAAAAATAGTCTCTAAGTGAAAACAGCTTGTTTCTTTTGTTTCTCACTGGAAATTATTCACTGAAATCATACAAGTCATTATAGTGACTATAATGACTTCCATCTTGCCAAAAAAAAACAAACTTATTGCTTCAAAGTCTTTACTACATATTAGATGAGTCTAGACAGACATGGACTTGACTCATGGGCGGAGACGAACAACTGCATTGTAGTTTGTTTGTTTTTTTGTCCGGCCACAGTGTTGCACGTACAGTAAAGACTTTGCAGATATTAAATAAACCTGCTTGTTTGGCCTCTTGTTATTCGCAGGTGACCTGAACCTGAATGTGGTTGCCATGGCTCTGTCAGGCTACACCGACGAGAAGTCCTCCCTGTGGAGGGAGATGTGCAGCTCTCTGAGGCTGCAGCTGAAGAACCCCTACCTTTGCGTCATGTTTGCCTTTCTCACCAGTGAGCCTGGAGCCTACGATGGCGTGCTGGTATTGGATCTCTTATTGGAATTTCATGGCTTTATTGCAAACACAAGGAACGTTGATGAAAAGGAGAAAAAAATATCTGACATTTAAATTGTCACTCTTTTTACACTGAAGAGCAGTCCCACATATTCTTAACACAGTGATAAAGAGGTAGTTATTACTCCAGTGATCTTCAGGTGTACAGGAAGGGATGTGTTTTACATTTGTGTAGCCAGTGCTGTTAGCCATAAAACACTTCACATAACATGAACCTGTGCCCAGGACAGAGTTTATGTTGCTGCTTTTTCCTCCCACAGTTGCATCAGCTTCTGGCCGCCAGCTGCTGTCACATTTATTTATCCCTTCAGACCTTTTCCTGGCTAGAAGTGATGATTCCACGATAGAAACATTTAGTCAGTCTCTTTGACTTTGTTTCCTGCCATCTTAGCTTTTAGAATTGATTAGGTGTTCCTGCAGAGGAAGTGAGACACAAGTGAGTGAAATGACAAGAGGATAAAATTCTTTGTCTGTATTTCAGTATGAGAGCAGTGTTGCTGTGCGAGACCGAGTAGCCTTCGCTTGTATGTTTCTCAGTGACGCCCAGGTAACGCAACACAGCCGACCTTTCAACAGCAGATAATGTCCAATGTCACATCCTGTAACATCGTTTCCTATTGAATTTCTTTAATGCATTCTCCTCTGATTTGATAAACTGAATTTCTCTGGGGGTGTTTGACTGCAGCTGCCTCGATACATCGACAAACTAACCAATGAAATGAAGGAGGCGGGCAACCTGGAGGGCATCCTGCTGACGGGTTTGACGAAAGATGGCGTAGACCTCATGGAGAGCTACGTGGACCGCACGGGAGATGTCCAGACAGCCAGCTTCTGCATGCTGAAGGTACAGATTATACCAAGGTAGACTTTTTTTGTACTCGGGGCACCTTCACACCAAGTATGACTGGAAAAGAGTAGCAGCTCAGACTTTGCTCACACTTTAAGCAATGAAGGTGAAAACAGTCTTATAGTGTCTGACTCTCCACATTAAGGTTGTCACGATAACAGAATTTTATTCTTCAATAGAACAGCAGTATTAAAAAAATGATACTCAATACCTCTTCCGCAAAAAAAAAACAGTTCGGTACACAGAATAGGGTTTTTTTCTTTTATTTCTGCACACAGTGCTGCGTTGCTTTTGAAATACTATTGAATATCGTATTTTTTTTAACGTGGTATCAAAAAAGGACCAATAGATTATTGGCTCGATAATGGGAAATTTTACATTATCCATAATCTGCCGATAATGAAATCACAGCCGATAAATGGAGCAGATGATACGAAGCCAAATTGCTTTCATTGACTTAACAAGCAGTTAAGTTTTAACACAGCAAACCTCATTAGAGCTATGGAATATTAAATGATACATCTTTGCTCACTGTATCTTAGCCTTTCTTATATTCGGGTGTTCATAAACTAGAGGTTACAAACTTCTTCTTTTTTTTTAAAAATACAAAACTAAGAGATTATCAGTTATCTTATCTGTATTGGCCATGAGAAGCAGGTAGTTATCGGTATTGGTTAAAAAAATACATGCATCCTTACCAAAAAGTCGGAGTGTCGATACTTTTGACAACCTTACCAAACATCATTCCACAGAGTGAAGCTCAGACATTTCATCTGGAGCATTTAGAACAAAACACATATTTTAGTGGAGGGGGACTTCTCACCAGACCAGACCTCAGGCCTGTTTAACTCTTGTTAACCGTATCGTGGAAATTATCTCGGAGTAGCACCTCTGGATACGATTAAATGACCACAAAACACTGAGGGCTGAGGCAAAGATTATCCGTCAGATAAATAGTGAACTTGCCTTTCATTACTTTGCACTTTATAAATGGAATGAATTACTGAGGATTTTCAACTTAACTTCAGATCTATTTAGTCATGCCTGTGATTGTCACAGTTGCTGTACAGTATGTGCGTTTGTTTGTCTGGGAATGTGTTTGTCCTATTGTTTTGTCTCGTTATTTTTCTCTCTTGTAAAAGGGATCTTGATCTCGATTAGACTTCCTGATTAAATAAAGGTTATGTATAAACACAGTTTTGATTCTACAGCTTTAGGCTATCCGACCATAAACACAAATAGGTGCTCTAACAGGAATGACTTGAGATCCTTAAATGGATTAAAATAATACTCAAAAACAAAAAATATTGAACACGTACATGCCTACTTCTCAACTAGGGGCTTTGGTGGACAGAAAAAAGAGCAGTGCAGCGTGTTTTCTTTAATTGTTGCTAGGCAACAATACTAGGAAACAACTTACCTGATATCTCAAGTGCCGCACTAATGTGCCTTCAGGCCTGCTGTTTCCTGTTCACATTGTGGTAATTACGGTTGGTTAAGTCATACAGCTCCGGGTATCCAGAAACGGCCAGCACGAGTTTCTCCTCCATGTTTGTTGTTTCCAAAAGTGTCCTGTGAACTTTTCTGGTCTGAGTTGAAGATTTTTCTGTGTGAGGCATTCAGAGCACTAATAAAAAGCAACGTGCCCAGGGTGCATTAGCAGCACTCAAAGCGCTCTGACGCAAGACACCTCTGACTGCAAAAAACTGCGCTCTGTCTGATCAGGCCCTTAATTGGTAGACAAAGTTGATTTTCTTTTAAAAATGCAAAAGAAACCCCCCAAAAAATCACAAAAAAGTGGTTTAACTTCCATTTGAATATTAAGAAAAACTTTCGCTGTAGTCTCATACTTTGACCGATTTGTGCTTAGCTCAGCTTGTACTTTAAGTGGTGTAAAGGAAAGGATAAAATTCCACTGAACATTCATGGATTAATCATAAAACTGCAACAAAGGAAAAAAAGGATGGAAGGAAGATCTAAACACACCCTTGGAGAGATCAAGGCACATGCTAAAACTTGCCTGTTCATTTCTAAAAGGCCACGACTTATTATTATTCTTAACACAGATGCCACCTCTGATGAAGCGAACCTCATCGGAGTTGTTTGCTCTCGTGCATTTGTTTCTATAAATAAAATACTAAAGCAAATCTAGTCATGGAACAGGTCTGTCACTTTCTAACAGCCTGTAGCGTAGAACAACATGTTCAACGCTTGCTTTGCTGGATTTTTCTTTACTGTTCTAACCTGCTCCTGAGCAAAGTACGACAGTGTACATCCACAGTAATTCCATGAAGCTACTATACATATACACAAACATGTACTCGTTACACCAGAGGGATGGGTGTCAGAAGAGGCAGGAAGGGTGAGACTTCTAGAAGCTATTTGTTCATGTACACTCAGACTGTTTGTTTTGTCATGTTACATGTAAACTGCAGTGATAAACAAGGCTAAGAAAAAAAATTCTTTCGATAGGGGTCCCCAGGCGACGTGTTGAAAGACCCTCGTGTCCAATGCTGGATCGAAAACTACCGCAACCTGTTGGACGCGTGGAGATTCTGGCACAAACGGGCTGAATTTGACATCCATAGAGGCAAGCTGGACCCCAGCTCCAAACCACTGGCCCAGGTAACGGATATCCAGGGACCGCTTTCATTGTTTGAGTTTGAGAAAATGTCAAACTTTGCAATTGTAGTTTTAATGTTTTGGGGTTTTGGACTGTAGTTCTGTTCATTTGTTCCAAACCAAGGGGCGAAAAAAAAAAATCATACATTATTGCATTTAAGTTCTGGTCCATTTCCTTTTTTTCAAAAGAACCAAGAGGAGTAAACAGACTGACAGGTAACTCATTGATTGAACAAGTTTTGGCGATTGTCATCCTGCATCATCAGAGAGTCATGAATACCCCACGTGGGGAAATCAGCGGGGAAGTCCAGTGACTAACAGCAGTTTTAATGCTTCTGATGTTAATATTTACAGTATAAAAACTCACTAAGAAATATTATTAGAAGTATTATTAATATAATTACACTGAAAATCAATCAGGACGAAAAGGAAAGCCTTTTACTTCGCCTAATACTAAGCCAAACTCTGCACTACCTCGCTGCATCACTGACATTCCATTATTCACAGTTAAGCATGTTGGGATTATTGCTTATCCAGTGCTTATCTCCCTTTCCACCCAAAGTGAAAATCAGACAGCTGGTGAGCGTGTACTTGTTGGTTTTACCTTCATGTTCACCGGCTTATCAACCGACCTTTGTGTTTGTTCCTGTGCGACAGGTGTTTGTGAGCTGCAACTTCTGTGGGAAGTCTATCTCGTACAGCTGCTCGGCGATGCCTCACCAGGGCCGCGGCTTCAGCCAGTACGGTGTCAGCGGCTCACCCACTAAGTCAAAAGTCACCAGTTGCCCCGGCTGCAGGAAACCGCTGCCACGTTGTGCCCTCTGCCTCATGAACATGGGCACACCTGTTTCTAATTGCCCAGGTAAACTGGCCTGTGTGGAGTATGTTGACAGATGCTCAGATGATATTTCCAGCGACAGGCGGGCATCTTGGAGGAGCTTAAGTGTCTATAACACTTACTTAGATACATGAGCATTTTACAGGGGACAGTGTCTGGAGTGTCTGGCGTTTAGGGACACTTGCACCTGGCATTTCAGGGACCAATCCAGTTTCCTTATTGCTGTTATGTCACTCATACTAACTTTGATATAGAGTCCGATTTTTATTGATCGTTGAAAATGACTAATGTAGAAAATGTTTTTCTTGCAGGAACAGGGAAGTCAGATGAGAAGGTGGACTTGACAAGGGAGAACAAACTTGCCCAGTTCAACAACTGGTTCACCTGGTGTCACAACTGTCGACACGGCGGCCACGCCGGCCACATGCTCAGCTGGTTCAGGTGGGGCTCGCAGGATGCTGCACGCGTGTAGATCATTTTCAGTTTCCTGCTATGGTCTGTGTACCATCAGTTCATTTGATTTTTGATTCTGAAACAGAAATTTAAAAAATGCATTTTTACATAACCGGTCAATCACAAAAAAATCATTATCAGTGAGTACAAAATGCAAAATGGGTCTGTTTTCGAAGAAATGAAGAGCTTGATAGCAAAAAATCAGAAATGTTGAGAGTAAGGCGTACAGAGGGGGTGTTCTGAGCGTGTGCAGATTATTATTTTAAGCCCAAAGTGGGCACATTCTGTGCACAAAATGCTTCTTCTCTCTGTGATTTTTTGTGGAAGACAAATTGATTCTGCTGATCAATATAAAGTCAGTACTGCTGTTATTTACCTGTCACTTCATAAAGATACTGTGTTGTTATGGTTTGTCATTGTTGGGATCCTGCTTTTTTCCAGTAGAAACTAGTTATGGTCCATCATGGCGTCCTCTTTGAGCTTTTCCTCCTTGTTTACCTTTAAATGTATCCTTTAGTTATCTATTACCAACCAACTGTGTTCTTTTAGCTAGGATTTACAGACTTCTGTATTATTGTTTACACATTTTTTTCTTGTCTACATGTTGTTATTTTAAAAAAAATTGACATTCATGTGTCCGTTACAGAGACCACACGGAGTGCCCAGTGTCGGCTTGCACGTGTAAATGCATGCAGCTGGACACCACGGGGAACCTGGTGCCTTCAGACAGCAGCTAAACAGGAGAACCCTGTCCGAAACTGAAGCCGAACACCAGCCCAGAGCCAACCAGTGCAGGTTCACTGCCGCACCCACCACACCGACAACTGGGCAAGGGACAAAGGGTGCCAGCAGTGTCCTTCTCTGGAGTGGCTGCTTCAGTAGAATGACATACCGTAAAGTTATAGTCTAGTGAATGTAACGTTGTAACGGAGCCTGATATAAAGAAGGGAGGCAGTGTGTGTTACTGATCTCACTAACTGAATCAATGACAGAAAGGGAGCAAATGTAAACTGGTCTGCTAATCAAAATCCCACTCAGGAGAAATACAAGAGGCTCTGCTGTAATCAGCCTCTTCTAATCTAACCTGAATCAGGCTTGTGGTTTTTATTGTGATCTGTTAAAAACAAAATCAAATGTCCACTCACACATCAGGTTGTAAAGATGTGATCACATGTGCCAATATGTCTGAGCTATATTTTGTGGCTTGTGTTTTAATACGCTATTTAACGTCTGTGTTTGTCTTACGAAAGGATCTTCACATACCTCATGAAAGCATTGTTCAGGGTGAAGGACGGTTCCTCCGGGTGACAGACCGGAGTGTAGCGCACAAAAACAACACTCTCTTGCTCCCTTCATGTTCCTCTGTGCCACTCTTCATCTGGCATTGTGCGGGAGGGCTTCCAGGGTGTGGGGTGGTTTTGGGGGCCGAGGATGAGGAATTGGGGGGCGGGGGCGGGGGGTAGCAGGGGTGGTGGTGGCTGATGAGGAGGATGAGGGTAGGAGTATTCACCAACCCACTCCAGGCCTGTGGTCCATGAAAGGAGCTCGCCAGAAAACAGCAGCTGCTCGGCACTCTGACAAGACCCTCCAGATTGTTCCCCTCATAAAGAACCTCAGCTGCCGGAACACTATTGACTCAAAGAGAGGGCGAGAGAACAGACAGCCTCAGCCCCCCCCTACACACACACACACACACACACTCCGACATACACAGACTTGCCCTCTCTTCTTTTCTCCCTCTCTCTGGTGCCCAAATTGCACCAAAAACTATGCATACCAAACATCAGTCCAAGGATAGGCGCCGTCTGTGGGGGGACGGCCGTGTGTAAGCCGCATTGTAAATGGGTTTTCTCTCTTTCTTTGCCACCCTCCCCGCTCTGTCACTAACCCAGGGAGGCATTGTAAGTGAGAGGCGGCCTGCACCAGAGCTGGCTAAATCACTTAGTCATGGAGTAGGGAGGAGGAGGTGAGGAGGAGGGTGGGGGCACAGGAGCTACTGTATGCTGCTTTCACCAAGATCTCTTCCCGGTGTGGGAGGTTTTATAGGCCTGCATGCCCTTTTGTGAACTATTTTGGAGTGGAGCTGACAAATTGGCGAGCCGTGTAGCGTCCCCCCCCAAAAAAACAGGGTGGCTGGAATTTCATCCTTTCAGTGTTTCTTGTGTTTGCCTTTTAAATAAATTCCGACTGACCAATTGGAGCACTGTTGAATGGTGTGTTTTAAATACATTTACATGGTTTGGTTTTTTGTTATGTTTTATAGACACAGATGACGTGGGTTTTCTGTTGTGTGCATTCTTTTATCTTTGCTTAAAAACATTGAGTCACACTTTCTCCCATGGGAACTCCCACAGAATCACAGACCATCAATGCAGAAAATGGGCACTACAGAAAAACAAAATGAGATGATCAATGAATCTCCTTATTAGCCCCTTATATGATGGAGTTTTAACCTTGGAAACAGCAGTTGACACAATAATGTTTGGCACATTTCCTCAGCAGATGGGAGTTTGCACAGTTGTCAAATTTACAATTTTGGCTTAAAAGTCAAGCCTAAAGTAATCATCGATCTCATCAATTTGACTGATCTTTACCAAGCAGGTTTGAGACTACGAATAGAGCATAGCACAAGTGCACAGGAAGTACATAGACAGCTCAAATAAGGACAATAAGGCTAAAGAAAGATAAGCAAACACTTATAAATAAACAACTGTTATGTACAGATAAGTACATGGATACTTGGACAATAACATGCTGTGCAGTTGCTATGTACAGTTTAACTGTTAATGTAAACTGTGTGTACAATACTGGAGTAATATTGTTTGGATAATATATTAAGTCACTTTACAATGTTCATAAATGGCGCTCAGTGGAAAAAGAAAGATCGAAAACTTAAGAACAGCTACTAATGGACGTGGTGAGACAGTATTAAGTCCTAAATTATAATATTTACTCGGTAATATATTTTTACTGTGAGCTAATAAACACTGTCTCCAGTATTCAGGCGAATTCCATGATGATGCATTATCTTAAGCACACTTCAACAACTTAATTTCCCCCCACCAAAAAACTTTACCCATACTATTAACACATTTCTGACCTGATTGGTCGAAAGTACGATCCATAAACCAGCTTGCACCAATCAGCGACGTTACTGTACGACGCCACTATCCAATCACAAGCTGAGAAACGAGCAGCGTAGCCCGCCCACACGCATCAGCCAGTAGTCTGGTTGAAACAACTGTCATTTAGAATGAGTGGACATGATGGGGAAGACAGAGCAGGAGCTGAAAAACACGAATTAAACGTCTCAAGAAGTATCGAAAACAACTTTTTAAAGTTACTTGTGTGGTGGTAACAGCTTACGCCGGCATGTGCTAGCATCTTACAGGTAAGTTGTCACCAACTAATGCGTGTAGAGCTTATTTTCCCTCGAGCGCATGAGTTGATTTTTTTTTTAAAAGGAAGCTAACATTTTTTTTTCTGCTAACAGGCTAATGTTTATTTTACCGCCCCCCCTCCACCCCCTCTTCTAGAGAAGCGGCAGCTTTGGCAGTACGTCTTTCTTACTGCGATAGGAATTACAGCCAGTTTCGGAGGATGTCAGCCCCCAGCAACTCGCTTCAGCAGCCGAGGGTGAGACGCAGCAATGCGGGCTCCCCCGGCTCGTTCAACAACAGCTGCCGCTTGCACCCCATCCGTGCCACCGTGCCCTACCAGCTCCTGCGTGGGGGTCAGAGCAGCCCGACGCGGCCGCAGACCTTCCACGGAGGAGCCACGAACAGCCGAGGCTCAAGTCCCCCTTCCAGCCCGACACTCAGTTCAGGAAGTGCAAATGCTAAGCAAAGACTGTCCCCCGAAAATAAGGATTCCTCCTACCCCCCAGATTCTCCAGTTTCCAGAGGTATAAACACTTATTTTTCAACTGTGTCAATGCCATGTCACAACTTGCTGTTGTCCACAGATAACTTGTTGCTAACACTAACTGGTATACAGTTAGGTTTTGATATTTTAATTGTGCTATAATGTTTGGAATTATTACAAGGTTTGCACTTGATTTACAGAAGGTTGATGCATTAACTATTTAGCCTATTGTCCACTTACACAATTAGGCCCTCATAAAGAGAATAGAGTGCACTGTTGACTCTTATTTCATATGGACTTTTGACAGGAGATAGAGGGAGGAGAGAATTGGCAGAAAGACATGCTTTCAGTTGTAAAAAGGGCCACGTCAGTCCCAGAAGAAGCAGTGCTGAGTGAATGGTCAGGTGTTGCCTGTTCTGACCTCACTCCATACAGGCAGCGTGGAGTACTCCGCATATTCAGAACACATGCTGAGCCTCATCATGTTGCCTAACACATGGCTAACAGAGGCGAGTGTTGTGTCGTTTCATGTCACGCTCAGTTGCTCCTTGGATGTGATATGGAGACAAACTGAATCAGGGCTTGAGAGTCCAGGCAGCCCTAAATCTGTCTTTCCCACTAAATCTCATTTATGTGACAGCCTCTCCTGCCAAATATCGACACTGTGGCTGCTTTTTGAGACTAGTAGCAGTATCCTTTTGTAGGCCAGAACTGCATTTTTGGCTGAGTTTTTTTTTCTTTCTATAAACCCTATGTTTTATGTACAAAACACACACATAACCACACATTATCTGGTGAGTGTTTGAGGCGCATTGTGACTGAAAGTGTCTGAATACAGCTTGCCAGACATAAAGAGATTCTTTCTAGTTCTTTTGACCTCACTGGGTTCTTCTGGCTCTGCATCAGTTCCCATGAAAAGCATCAGGTATTTTCACCACAATTAGTGTTTTGTACGTACTGGGATTAAGTGACATGGCAACTTGCTACACAACTGGATCACTGCAGTCACATTTGATAGATTCCCCCTCTTATCTTTTACCAAAATGGCAGCCCTCTTGTCTCAGTGTATCATGGTAGTTATTGTGGAGCTGTGTGCGGAATTTGATGTTTGTGACGTGCCTCACATTCCTCAGTTCTTTGAATGAGATGACCTCCAACCTTGACCAGTGTACCATGCAAGGCAGGAAACGAAGTCTCTTCCACAACAACTGAGTAGGCAGACTTACCAGGCAGGACTAATTTCTGCTGTGTTTGGCTAGTGGTTGGTGTTGATTTCCCACCCTAGTGGCATGCCACGCATACTTCAGTCCTCCGAGAGGGCCGACCTCTAACCCAGGCTAGTGTCCCATGTCAGTGGTGATGATGGAGACTTTACCCTCCTTCATTGCTGTGACCTCACAGTCCAAACACGCATGAGATGCCTCATGACAATTGTGATCATATCAGTTTGTGTTTGGTGGCTACAAGCAGTCAAAAAATGCAAACTGACGCACATCTATCAAGAAGCAAACAAGTATAATTATGTGAGCATAATTCAGCCATCTTCATCTTTCATCACGGCGGCCCAGCTTGATGTGACTGAAGCAGTAGGCTGTTTAATTTCTCATTCATTTTGGTACTTTGAACCCACTCTCAGACATAATACTTGCCATTTGGTGGCAAATTCAGTCCAACGTGCCTGACGGTACCATCAACGTGAGTGCCAGACAATGTCACACTGGTAATGGACTGCACTGGTGTTCAAACTGTTCAGATCATAGCCTGATGATGAAGGACAGAGTGAAGAGTGTTTCACTTTACACCGTGACCTTTTAGGTTCATCAGCATGACATCATTCTCTTACCACACCGTCCCAACAATGAATGTCCCACTCCCTGTCAAAGTGCCAGCTGTGCTGAAACAGCCCTGCTTCATTGTCACCCATTCAAACTGCAGAGTAGGACCAAATGTGAAAATGAGCGTGTTGTCCAAATCAGTCGACTCTGGTGGAACTGTGCTGTGTATTTTGTAGTTTTGTCTGCCTGCACATAACTGACTGTGTGGCGTCTGAACCTCAACTTTCACTTCTCAGATATGAAAGTTGGCATATTTAGCACTGTTAGCATACCTTCCTCACCCATGGGATAAACCCAAACTAGTCCAAACCGCTATGGAACATTATTCGAGTATGAACTGCAGGGCCCAGTGCTCTAGTGGTTAAAGAGATCTCCTCCATATCCGTATGATCAAACGTTCGAAATCAGTCACGATGATTTGTAATGTGCTTTATTTCTATAATACAGCATCATAAGTATTCAAAGAATCTATAATTGTATCAGTAGTTTATTTAATACAGTAAATAATGTAACAAATAATTCAACAAGTTTGGCAAATAATAATATTAGTAAGTCATTTTAGGATGAGGCCTCAAGTATTATCAGTATAATCAGACACTGTATCCATTGTTTGTATTTTCTCCTCAAGCTTGCACAGCGTGTAGGCAATTCCATGCTTCATTATTTACTGTGTACGTAGTTTGAGGAGTTACAAATAAAGTTGAATTGAACTGAATTAAATATGTCCCAGACCATTTGCAGTATACATCTATTAACGTGATACATAAGCTCTACCAGGTTTCATTTACTCAAGCGTTTCTGCTGTGACCACGAGATGAAGCTAAATTATTACGATTTCTTTTTTTTTTCCTTTAAACCAGTGATGCGGCCTTGTGGAAACCTACAGGAAACCATGCTGCTATGGTTAACTGATTTGGACCACATGTTTGTTTTCACATTTGCCTCTGCTCTACAGTTAATAAACCACCCATTTATCCCTGGAAATGCAGAGGCTTTCTCACAGCTTGCCGAATGCATGGAGAAGGAAAGTTCTTATTAAAATTTAAACTGAAAATATTCCTTTAATATCACACACACCAATTACTTATCCCTTTAAAATCAGCAGATGGACTGCTTTAATGTCTTGGCTTGTTTCACACCGTTTCTCTTTTTCTAATCAGGAGATTATTCTAGTCTGGCAAGTGGAAAGACGATGGAAAATAACCACAATCCCAGTTCTGAGAGCACTGGCTTGGCCTATATCAATATTGATGGAAATTTAGCCTGCTTCCTTTGTCTGCAATGCTTCAGGGAATTTTACTGTAGCCCAGTAAGCTTGCTTAGGCAATACCTTTGGGTGGGTAGGCCTGTGTATTCTATGGACAAAGAACAACAATTGAACGGCTGTGTAGTTCTGCTAGGAGAGGGGTGCCTCATGTAGATAGTTTAGTCTGTGTGTGTTAGTTTGTGTGTTCATGTTGGAAAGGCCTCTGCCTTAGCCTACTCAGACAAGGAATGGAGTAAATGGGCATGTGTCCCGAATCCGATCATTAAGCTTTTCCTTTTATTCTGTCTATGATTCAGAAATGAAGAAGCTTCTTTTACTTTTAGTAGTCACAAAAAGTATAATTGAGACTAATACATATAATCCAGCTCTTCCCGTAGTCTCATGCTATTCTCAAGCCAATGTCTTTGTGTTTGCATATTTTGTTTTTCTCTTTTCTCTTTTTATTTTTTACTGCGTGTCACTGCAGGAATGTTGAGGGGATGCAGGCAGCATTGATGTGCATTGTGTTGTGGTTGTTTATGAGTTCTTATGTGGGTGGTGTGTGCTTAACTACTCTGGCTCATAGCAGACTGCTCTCATAACATCAGATACTCCTGCTCAGCCATTTATGTTTGCCTCAGGCCTCAGCATTCAAGCCTGCTGTTTGCCCTGCACTAATACTTATGAGATTAGAAAAAAAATTGTCCACACTTTGAAAACAAGAAGAGATTGCAAGGCAAGGTCTCGTCTTCAATAAACTGCTGTTAGCTGCAGTAGTTAACAGAGGTGATGGTGAACTGTTGATTATAATGCATTGTTTTTTTGAGATATTCTCATTTTTTTTCAGCCATGGACCTGAGTAACAATTGATTATGTGATTGACGGGAATATATTTCTATTCTTGTAATTTGAAGCTCTAACTGCAACCCCCTTTTGCTCCCCTACTACAACACATAAAGGCATAGTATGCAGGATTTGTTAGGTGCAGTAAGTGAGATACCAAAGATGACAAGGTGTATTTGACATGTGGAAATAAGACCGAACAAGCAACTGTCTCCAGAATCGTAGACGCCCAGAAACGTCCCTAAAGCAGCATCTTGATAAGATAATAAGAAAATACAAGCAAAGGGATACAGACAGCGCCACACACTTCTAGTGGGTCTTAAATGATGATTGAGGTGATTTTTGTATGAATCTGTACATTCTATTTTTTTTTTTTTTTTTAGGTAAAACCTGCATAGTATACCTTTTAAATAAAGCCAATACAGGCCAGTCGAACCTTCTTTTGACTGTATAAACAACTTTGATTATGCAATTGCTTTTCATTGGAGGTAAAAAATGTAAACCATTTAGAGTTGTATGCCACTCAAAATATGGCCCCCAGTCCTTGGCTGCGCATTAGCACGGAGAGATTTATTAGAAATTGACATTTTAATACTGTATGTTGAACTTATTTAAACGATCAGGAAAGTTGGCACATCGAATCTTGAAGATGCCTCAGGGTGTCTGGGAATATTGCTCACTTGGTGTTGATGCCTGCAGTTGTGTGCGTGTGTGTCCCTCATCTTATTTCTTTATTCTTTTCCACAGCAGAAAGGTCCAAGTTACAGGTTCGGAGTTCCTGTGCCATCCGGCGGACATCTTCCCTGGACGCTATTACAGGGCCATACCTCACAGGCCAGTGGCCTCGGGACTCCCATGGTCATGGACCCTACCCTTCCTGTATGAAAGACAAAGCCACACAGGTACATGCCATTCAGAAGAAAAACACCGTCTTTGATACAGGTCTGATTAGGGGTGGGCCATATTGAATGGAGTTGCAGTGATATAGTGCTTTTCTAGTGTAGCGACTACTCAAATTATTATTATTGCTGCTATTTCTGGAAGTGTTTTTGCATATTTTTTTTATTCCCATATTAATTGTTTGTAAAACTTGTAAATGATATCTTCAATGTTATATATCATTGAAACATGGGACTCACTCAGATAATGTACCAGTCAGGTTTATATTATGACCTCTACTTTAAATAATTTCAGCCTTGTTTCTGAGAATTCATGTTTTGTCTCTCATTTTGGTGTGGTGGACAGGTCTAAATACTACAATACCCATGAGCCTTGGCCACTGATGCCATAGAGAACAAGTTAGCAGATTTGAAATACAAATGTCATTGAATTTTTAAATATTGCGGCATAGTCGCTGAATTAATCCACAATTAACCCAGAAAAAAACAGGAGAGTTTCATGCCGATCCAAGCTGTAGAAGTGCTCCAACTCTGAGTCATGTAACATTGTCTATAGGGAAAAAATTAGTGGAACTTCAACTTCTTCCCACTTAACAACTCTTTTCTGGTATAAATTATTGTTTGGTTTAAACA
This sequence comes from Hollardia meadi, assembly GCA_037974645.1. Taxonomy (NCBI): domain Eukaryota; kingdom Metazoa; phylum Chordata; class Actinopteri; order Tetraodontiformes; family Triacanthodidae; genus Hollardia; species Hollardia meadi. The sequence continues at coordinate 2,379,321 of JBBPCS010000855.1, read as the reverse complement.
TTTTCATATCATGATCTTCAAAATTGCAACGTGTTGCATATTTTTGTGCATGTCATGATTACGTACAGCGGCAACACATGGTTGAAAGTGTGCATTCACTTTATGGCAATAAAGTTTATTTATTAATGAGCTGGAAGTGCTGACAAAAGTAAAAAATACTTTAATTTATCATAATATTATTCTAATGCGATTTGGCCCACACTTAGGCCAGAGTGTCTGGTAAATACCCAAATTTAACACCCACTTTCAACTTTCCCCAAGCAAATGATGGGACTTCCAAATAACGGTTGGTTTCTGTCATAGTGGCTGGTGGACGAGACAAATCTACAAGCTGTGGCCAAAGATTTTTGTTAAAGTAATCTATTGGCTCATGGAGGAGTTTGCTGCCAATACAGGACTCTCACAGTTCTACATGTAATACTTTATAACACTTCATAAGTCCTATGTATGTATTTCTCCTTGAGCCTGAACACTATTACTGTATTACTGGTTAGCAGCCCTCACATGATCGACCAGTAATCTTGCCATGTGACTGATGGCTAAACTTGGTTTTTCTCTTAAGAGCTTAATTTTTGGGGGGTTTGGATTTGGTTTGGGCGTTTAGAAAGAATATTGACTATGTATGATCATGACAAGGGTTGCTCTTTCTTTGCTAAAAGAAGCCTTTCATGTGTCTGAATGAAGACCGCCAAGCCTAATTTACATGGGCTTCATCCCTTTAACCCCTCATTTGCCTCGTGCTTCTTTGTGTGTAGGCTGAGAATGTGGTGAGAGGGCCTTGTAAGATCTCTTGCAAGTGGCTCTATGCAGAGTAAACGCCTCAAATTACAGGGTTCCTGTTCTGGAAATACTGTAAAAGTATGGAAAATCAATTTGAAAATTATCAGGTCATGAAAAATTGCTCACAAACGTCTGGGGACAAAAACACAGTGATCTTGTAGACCTATTATATTTTGGCACATTGTGATAATTGCCTGTGCTATATAGTGACGTGGCCTCAACCATGTTTCCCAGTCATCAGCAAAAATCTAATTTAAGGCCAAATTTAAAATTTGATTACATGATTTATGTCTATCTAAGCTGTGGAAAACTGAGATGGAAAACATTTGGCTATGTTGTAATGATGTAGAAAAATGTGACACAATTGACAGTCCTTGAACAAATAAATACATAAACTCCCCCAAGGATAGTTAAAGACCACTTCCTGTTAACAAGCTTTGCCTGGGCCCAGCTCTTTTTATAAGACAACAGCAGCAGAAAGCAGCAGACAAAGCGTCCCTGGCCTCTCTTTTGTTGTGCATTGCACAAGTTCAAGACAGCCTTTCCTTTGAGCTGTAATGTAGCCTTGCATGGAGGTGAAGTTGTTTGCACCTGTCCCTCGGACTATGACTGAGGCGAGGAGAAATCCCACTGCTTACCACCTGGCCCTCGTGGCTGCATGGCCCGCCTGCCTTTTGTGTGGGAGTTGAGTAGCAGAGGGCCCATACATATGCTAATCACTGTTCTGGGATAGGTCTGTGTGCCCTAGGCCCTGTGGTTACAGAACACAGAGAATGTCTGTATGAAGATTAGGGCCCTGACACACCAAGCCATCCTCAAAGAACTAGCAACGACAAAAGCAGACTGATCAAACGGTGTGTGTCGCCACGTCTTCTGTTTTAAAGTTGCACTTGAGCAACACAAAGACCACAGCCGATGGCCAGCTGACCATTGACTTGCATGTATGTGCATTCTGTGCCTGCGTGAGAGGAAATGACTAATCAGCAGTCTGTATTTGTAATCTGAAAAAGATAACTGAAGGACAAACTACAAAACAAAATAGCCTTCTGTTTTTCACACCATTGTGAATCTTCAAAACTGTCTCATTATAGGCATGGAATATGAATTGAGAATATGTCTGATAAACGTTTACACCTGTTGCAAATAAAAACCATTTGTGCCAAACGCAAATTGCCCAAAAATGCTTTACGACAGCCTACTGGTGCCAGACATCCGACTTTCGGTTTGGTGTTTCAGGATCTTTAGATAGACACATGCAATTACTCCTTCTACTTTATTGCTGTATTGCTCAGTTTGTCTTAAACTGATGTGTGTGATGTAAATTATCAGTTAATCTGAATATAGATGAAGGCATTTTGAAACGGCAAAAATGCCGTCTTTAAGACATTTATCAATTTTCTTGAATGCTCAGTGAGTTTCAGACGTGCTAACGAGATAACGCACACAAAATCAACTCACTAAATCAGAACGCATGTTCATCTCTGAACTCCATCAAATGATAGCCGTGGCACTCTGCCCGCATGTCTCAGCATGCAATCTAAACAAACCAGCACAAATTCCACTTCAATTCTATTGAAGCCCAGTCATTATTTCCTGCTTTGGAACAGAGCTGGATTCTTGAGGATGTTGCCTGTATGTAACCCTTTGGGTGGGAATCATAATGGGAAGCAAGCTGCAGGCTACGGCAACAGAGTTTTATCTTCACAGCAGTACATTATCAGGTAGAACACCTGCCACAAAAATCTACTAAGCACATAACTCGGGCCGGAAGTTCATGAGCAAGCATGATAAAAGGGCCTCAGTGGTAAATAAAGTCGGTTGTTCTTTACAATTTGTTTGGTTGGAACAGAGAGGTAGCCTGCAGTATTTTAACTGTCTTGTCTTTCTATGGATACCTGGGAGGAAAATTACACATTTAATTGCAAACTGAGATATCAGCCATAAAGAAAAACGAGACCCCTGCCATGACACCTGTGGCCTCTTGATATCTATCTAAATGTAACTGGCTTTCTTGAGGAGCTTGAGAAAGTCCATTTTGTGTCTGAAACATTGAGTGTTTGGAATTGAATTTATAAACCCACAAGCTGAAACTTGCTTAAATGCCTGCTACAATGCAAACAACCAGGGTACTAGCTTCAGGCTAAATTCTCATTATTAACGGTGTGTGCTGAAAGTTGCTGTCATCACCATTAACAGTAAATTTATCATTTAGCCGGATTAAATTGATTTAAACCGCAAGAATATGAAAGTGAAGCAACACTTAGAGATGACAATAAATGTTACTTTTACATGAGCATTTACATTTTACAGAGCAGGAAATGTCACATTTTATTTTGATTCTAAAGCAAAAATGATTCTGCTTCTAATTTTAAGCAGTATTGTCTTGTGAAAACCTTTACATACTGTATCACTTACTGCTCACATTACATTGAGTTACAAGTATCGAGTAGCATTTCCTATTTGACGTCAAAGAACATCTGTGAGAATTTAGTTTTTCCTCAACTCAAGTCCACAACCCCGTAAAGTCTCTTTGCCCTACAGCAGTCTGCATGAACAGATAAGGCTGCAGCATCGATGTTTGGCACAGTCATCAAACGGCTCAAACCATTCCATAGACCATGCACAAAATGTTAATGCTAAAAGCTAGCTTCACATCTGCCATCCAACGTGGCCAAGCACAGTGGTCCCTTTATGAGAGCACAAGCTCCCATTTAATTCGCTGTCCTTTTCTGGGGGAAACCAGCGCCAGCAATCCAGCGCACACGTCTTCACGGGTGTTCCTCATTATTCACAGTGCGATGTTCCATATCATAAAACAAGGCTTGTATGTTGGTTGAAGAGCTATAGAGGATTGTCTGTTTGGGTCGGGTCAGAAAAAAGGCTGTGTGACATTTAAGATGCTTCGGACGACTGCGATGACCATAAAAACGTCACATGTTTGAGGATTTGTTTGAGGACCAGAGGCACTGTTGATATGCATAATCTTGGGGGAAGTATGTGGTTTCAGACAACCCTATGAAACATCCTCAGTCTGTTTTTGCATATATTTACATAACTTAACCATTTCCTTGTTTGTGCAGTAGAGGTCTAAAAGACATGTTCAGTGAGACAGAACTGCCTCTGTGCTCTTTGCTCAAGAATGTTTTGTATATTAGAGGTTTTCTCACTGGTGTACTAACAACACATCGTTTCTCTGTAGACTCATTGACCTCGTAAAAGCCTAGAATTGTCCTGTACATATTCTGCAGAATCACAGTCGTATACATGGGCTAAGTAGGAATATAAATTTGTAGACTAAACTATTGAATGTGAAAAGGTGCAAACTTCAACACCATCTGCTAGTAAAGAACTTGTAAAAGTCACCTGTCATATATTAACCATATATTATTTGGTGGCCCTGTAATTATTTTCTTTAACTATGTTTGGCTTGTTAATAGCTGGAGGTTTTTGGAATGTAGTAGTTGGTTTAGCCCATTGACAAAAAATGAGTTTCAAGCCACAGATGTGTTTATCTTAACCCGACTTACTAATGGAAGCATTGGTGCATCGCTATGATTGTTGTTGTTTTTTTCCCTGTTGAATGTAGTTCTTTCCTCAGGGATGGAATCTCATGATTGTTTTCTTCATTTTCATTGATTCCAGATTTTTAACTTTTGGAACACATGGCACTCATTACCGCTTTCACCCACCTACTTCTCAACTGCTTATACAAACATTTCAAATTTTTGGTATTTAGTTGACGCTCACATCCTGAGTGACTTCACAGTGAGCTGGCACATCAGCAATTGTGTGTTTTTATCAAGTCTTTTCATGCGTTTATAGGAGTAGTTTTTATATAAGCTTTTAGATTTGTACCTGTACTGTGCAAGCTTTTGTTTACTTTAAATTCATGTACAGTATATAGGTAGAGGCGTCTTTGTATAAGAGCTGTCATAATAGCAGATTTTCACTGCACAATTATCATGGCCAAAAGAATTCATGATAATGACATTAGAATAATAACAAAAAATGATTAAGCTATCAGTCAAATTCATCTTTAACTTTGTTTATTGTGTGTTTCATCTCTTTTTCGACAAATACATTACACTCAAAATACGAGTGTAGGGAGTCCAAAATAACTAATACACTTAATCAGTAGTGAAAAGGCAACCAGATTAACTGATAAACTAAGGAACCACATGGCCTAACATCTGTCCTGGGTTATTTCCACGATATTATCATACTGTATGTGTTTTATTAAAACAACATCAGTGTATCATTTTTAATATCAGTTATCATCAATAGTGTGTATCGCCAGCTGAATGTTTCTGTGTGATTTATAATAACTGTTTTTTTCATGTGCAAACAAATAAATATATAAGATGAAAACATTACATTTAATAAGACAAGTGACTCTTGATGGGCATATATTCAAAGAGACTCAACAAGGACTACATCTATTCAGTTATCTGATCTCTGCAAACAAATCTCAGAAACTACAGGTTAGTTCATCTTAGACTTTAATTGGTGATGTAAGGTATTCTATTTAGATATCTTTGCATCTACACGCAATGGAAACTTGCGTTTATGCTCTTGTGCAGAAATACTTGTCTTTGTTTGCCTTTGAAACATGCTATTTGAGGGCTGCGGTGTTGGTACAGTACATTTGGAACACGTGTCAATAGCATAAGTTATCTGTGGAGTTGTGAAACGTATGTCGGCATGCATTTCTCTGTTTTTCAGACTCCAGGTCTCTGGATTGATGAGGGAGCAGAGCAGGGAAGTCCTCACCAGCGGTCAGCCTCCTGGGGCAGCGCAGACCACCTCAAAGAGGTAGACTCACCTGTTGTAACCTTGGTTCTCCGAGTCACAGCTGCTTCTGACAACAAATGCTACAGACAGTGGATTAATACGGGGAGTCGTGTCAGGACTCTTACTGACTGTCACACAGCCAGTTCAAAGGTTCATTCGATTTATTCAATATGCGTTTTATTTGTCGGTGTCTGAGGTCAGCCTAAATATTATGCTCCTTAAGGTTGGTTTCCACTCCTGTCTATCTGCTGGGCTTGGTGGCCAACCAGCCGACCACAGTCTAAATTTAACCTCATTCTCCCCTCTTGTTTTCCGCCCAACTGCAACCTTGCATGTCATAAACCCCTATTGTTTTTGAGAGACAGTGCAGGAGCTCCTCTCTATTGCGAAACAGCCACATTGTTGCCTCTTTAGGTTGCTCTGAATGAGAGGATTCAGTGTAACTTAAAATACTTGCTTTAGTATGTAACGGCTGTAAAGGGGCAACAGGAAGAGACACGTTTTAATAAAAAACAGCCACAAGAGATGCATAGAACCTATTTTTACCAGCTATCCACTCACAGCAGTGCGATCTTGTAAAATCTGTGTTAAAATCAGATCTCATACATCTCATTCAAGTGATAATGTAGCCATAAACTATAACTAGGCCCACTAGAAACATCTAATGTTCCAGCTTCCTACAGATAATCCCGGGGCCTTGACCTGAGCAATCAGTAGCATAGCACAGTCAGGAAAACTCGTATTTCTCATCCTCTGAGATTAGATTTCGGTTGCCTGGACTTGTCATTATCGACTACTGCGGTCACTCAATGAATGAGCTGAACTACATTCTGGCCCTCTTAACCTTGCGATTACGTGTGGGAGGACATCTATGAAAAAAGCAAGTCTCTTTGTTGACTATGTTGCCAGGATTACTGAAGACCACACCTTTGTCTGCATAGTAGAACTGCGTTTGCTTGGCTCACAAAGGGTATCCTGTTTTTTAGGTTGATACTGGGCCAGATGCAGAAACACCCATTAACCCAACTTGTTTCATCAAAAGGCTGATTATAGACACTGTTATGCCTACAACAAGTCAAGTCCATTTTTTATTGGTGCACACATTAGTGCATATTTTTGTGAAAAGCCCAATAGTGCCATATTAATGTTGTAATACTCACTTAAGAGAAGAAAGCCTCCCAGCTGTCCAAAACATGTTTCAGATCTGTTGAATTGTTTTCGTAGAAGTTTACTTCTAGGCCAACACTTAAATATATGAGTAGAGCTGAAACTATTGATTGATTGACAAGTTGATCGACATAAGCATTTAAGTCTTAAGACTTTTTATAGTTACAGCTTCTGAAACTTCTGAAATTTCTTTGGGTTTTAGACTGTTTGTCTAAGATATTTTAAGACATCTTGAGCTTTAGGAAATTGGAACTGGCATTTTGTTGGCACTGTTTTTTGATGTTTTATACACCAAACAGTTTGCATATTAATCAATGAAAGTAATCATCAGTTGCAGCCCTACATGAGAGCAAATATGTCCATCACCTTCTGGCTTCACTCATTTTGCTGGTGGGAAAAGTCACATGTACACAGATATATTTCCTTCACGACTTGATTGTGATCTCTCATTAGCTGAAGTGATGTTACTTTTCTTCCAGCAGATTGCTAAACTGAGACTGCAGCTGCAGCGCAGCAAACAGGTCAGCCGGCAGAGCAAAGACAGGGAGCAGAGCTCACTGCAGCTGTCGCAACAGGCACAGCATGGCACTGCATGCACACCGCAGGTGAGTTATTTGTGTCAATATTCATGTCTTGCCAAACTGAGTCACTGGCATGCTCTCCTCAGGTGAAAACATTAACTAGCACTGACTTTGGTGATGCAAGGTTTTACCCTGATAGCAATGATATGATAAGGTAGCTTAGCAGCCAAGCAAAAAAATATACAAATGAAACATTTGGTGACCAAACCATATCAAGATAAGAGATCTTAATATGAATATACCATGGTTAGGCAAGGGGGCTCTCTCCATTACACAAAATGAAAGCGCTTGTGTACTTTGTAACGAGTCTTTTTTGGCTCGTGTGTAGGCCATATTTGATCATAATCCAGGTTTATGATGTTGATTGTAGCTCTGCATTTGACTGAGGAGGTCTAGTTAATGAGTCCCTATTCTGACCAGTTGTGTCAAAAGAGGAGAGAGGGAATATGTCTGGGCATGCTCTGTTCTCTCCTCGTTTGCTGTTCATTCATTAACAGATGCCCAGAAAACAGTACAGATCAACCGCTGTGGGAAAATTAACATCAACACTCAGTGATGTCTATGTATTATACTAACCGGTGGCAGATCACCATCATGGCTGTGCCCTTGTTCCCTGTGACATTTAATCCCACTTCAGTAGCATGTTTTTAAATGCCTCCACCCATTAAATATCTCACAGAACTGGATCAGCCACAATTCAGTCCCACAAACAGGTTCTGTCAGAGTCCAGGACATATGCAGTATTACGCTGTGTTTAATTGCACAATTGACCTGAATATCTTTCCATGTGTGGTCAGGGGTGGGGGTGTATATATTTGATGCGTACATAATATTTCACTTTCATTTTGATACTGTGTTTTTCCAGTACAAGGGAACTTCATCAGCTTTGTCGGCAATCCCCGTGCCAAAATCCCTCATATGCAGAGTGCCTAGCAGCGTGGAGGGCATCAACCATGAGCTAGAAAATGTGTTTATCAGAGAGGACTGGGAACAGGGGATACAGGTAGGGATGTGCACACACACCTGTAACAGGCCAAGCCATCTTTAAACCTTTTTAAAAGTGCTTGTTGGACTGCAAATATGAGATTGGAATATATCAAAAGTTTTCTTGTACTATATACCTGATGAACACACCTGATACCAGCTCATTTGTCCTACAAGTCTTAAATGTCAGATTCATTTCATATCATACAGTCACATAAAGGTTTACATTAAATAAAGGTTTACAGCAGCTTCCTAGTTGTTTTGTTAAAATGCGAAGCCACCAATGCTGATAGCCTATACAGTTTATTATCTGTAGTAAGTTATTGGGTTAACTTGTTAGCAAATTGCTACAAATATGTAACACACTAGAAAATAACACATTTTGAACTTTTTAAATTTATCTGGTGTGAGTACAGGGCTGGTATGGAGTTAATAAACATTGTGTAAAGGCTCCCGAGGCTGAACAATGGGAGGTTTTCCAATCTTCCAGGCTGTTAACACGGGGTGAATGCAGCAAAAGCCACAATTTGCAATCCAAATGTAACCAAAACCACATCACCATCTGAACCAAAACACCCATTAGAATGCGTCCCAGTGTTATTTCCCAGAGTTGATGTGCATCAGTTTTCCAGAAAAGCAGCATTGGCTCCATGGACCTGATAATCCCGGCTACTGTACATGAACAACTCTACTCCTTCATTGTGTCCAGTGTCCTGCAGGTGTCAAGACATCATGTGTTGCACATTGGACAACAATCATTAATACTTTCTGAATCTGCACCGTACAGTCAGATGGCATGCTTTCTCACTCATACTGAATTAAATCACTTGTCACCTGGCAAATCTTGTCTGGTGGGGGGTAGTAAACCCTGGCAGGTCTGTAAAGCTCCCCTCTTACACACACACACATAGTTTAAACACACATACAAACACTCACCACTACAGATTTACAGCCTGCTGGGCACCAAGCCTTTTTTTCTTCTTCTCTCCTATTTGACTCAGCTGTGCCCAAGCTCTGCACATCTACTGTCAAGTATTGCCATCTGGTGTGGTGTTTGCTTCTTCAATTGCCCTTGAAACAGACAAACACCTCAGAGGCCTTTCAGTTCCAGTCTGTCTTAGACATAGGATGATTTAGCTGATGTTAACCCAGAGCGACATCATCCAGTGTGTGAGCAGGTAGCTGTTTAGCTTCATGTAACAGTTTTTCAAGGACACATTGGCTGTTATGGATTATTGAATATGACCTTTGATTTATGATTCTCTCTAAACACTAAACACCACCACCACTCTGCCCTTTTGGGATCCATGTACATTAACAAATGACCTCACCACCCGCTCCACACTCTGACCTCACAGGCCATGGATGTGGTAGATGGTCGCCGCGCCCCCTTCCCTCCGCATCACTACAGCAGCGGCGGGGATACACGTGACACGGACACACAGGCCCCTTCAAGTGGCGAGTGCAGCCCGTTACCCCGGCCCTGCAGCTCCGACCACCTCCACTCCCCTGATGGAAGCCCCTGTTCTGCAGAGGAGATCGACAAAGGTGTGACTTTATTTGACAGAGGCAGCTCAAATGTTCAGTTGTGCATTAAAGGGAAAGTCCATTGTTTTTACACACCAAAGTCTGTACAATTCTTGAGGAGTGCGGATATGTGCATGAAGTTGTATAAAGCTTTTGTGTGGCTCCAGAGGGAGCTGCGCAAAATCTCAAGTGATGTCTTTTGAATCAGCATTGGTTGGGGATGAAGACTACATGGTTTTGAAAATGAAAAAACGGGTTTAGAAAGAATACTAAATAGCACTTATTTTAGTTTGGGGTATTATTTGGTAATTTGCTACTTTCACAAATCTCAAAGCGATGACTTAAGTTACTTAGATTGTTCTTCTTTCTTTAAAAACATTGACAAAGAGATGTAGACAACATTATGCACACTAAAAGCTAGCTCAAGCTGTTGACGCTCAATAGTTTTTGTTGGGTAATGAAAGCTGGCATCAGATACTTGCTGAGAATGATCTTTAATCACACAGTTTTTGATTTGAATCAGAATTTCGCAAGTTTTCGATTGTATATTTCGGCAAAGTAAGTACGGCAGCTCGCGTTTTACATTTGAGAAGTTTAGCTTCTTTTGTGTAACGAAAAAAAGGGTTTTGTAGAAAAGGATGTTTATATTCCTTAAAGCATGGTACTGAAAAAGGCATTAATTTAGTATCGGTACAGAAACTCGGGTATCGGCACTGTTATTGAACATTTATACACAGCTTTACTTCAGGCACATTGCAGCTCCTAAGAATCAATAACCTTCTTCTTACGTTTGTCTCATTATTACAAAAGCTGTATGTTATGATAAGCTGATAAGATGTATTCTTCATTGTATTTCCAGATAATATGTGCAGTTCTCCTCTCCCCAAGTTTGCCACTTCTCCCAAACCTAACAACAGCTACATGTTCAAACGGGAACCTCCAGAGGGCTGTGAGAGGGTCAAAGTGTTTGAGGAGATGGTGTAAGTATTTTTCTTGTTTTTCAATTAACATTCTGTTTGTTTTTACACCCTCATGTTTGACACTTTGCTCCTGCACAATTATGCTTCCGTCAGCCTGGCAAGCACTGATTGTACGGATCATTAAAAGCAAAACAATAGATAGAGTTTACTGTATTATCCCATGGACTCTGAGGTCCTGTTAGATGATGGTACAACAAAGCTAATGAGCTTATTTGCATTGTGGGTGGCAGGGATGAGGGCAAAGTGGCTGTGTAGGATAAACATCTTGCATTTAATCGGAACGGTTGTGGAAATAGAAAATACAAGCAAAAGTACTGAGCTTGACTATTTTGTCTTCAGGTCCGGCAAATCAAAAGGCTTCCCTCTCTTCTCGTGCCCTGACAAAAACAAGGTGAACTTCATTCCCAGGGGCTCTGCCTTCTGCCCTGTCAAGCTCCTCTGCTCCTCCCTCTTCTCCCCCGTCTCTCCATCGTCCTGCTCCTCCGCCAACCCCGGCCTCCATGGCAACGACAGCCCAGGGCCTCAGGTGACCCCGACTCTGCCCACTGCACCACTAGCTACCTTTCCAGCCTCCACAGCCAGGAGCACCGACACAAGCACAGGCATAAGCACAGACAGCCAGAGCCCCGACGCAGATGTAGGGAAAGACGGCTCAGCACAAGTGATCCTCACCAGCTAGTCCTCAGGTATTAATGAACAAACCACCCATAGCGAAAACACTTCAGCTAGTCAGGTGCTAGGGTTTTAAAAGAAAAGAAAAAAACAAACAAAAGCGAAAAATAAAATAAAAAAAGCCTTGCACTCCGTTAATCCTAACGTTAGCCAGCAGGGAGTGCCCAAGGTCTGGAAATGACAAACACATCGGATGATAATGGCAACAGCATCTGCTGCATAAGCATTTCTGCTAGGCCCCAGTGTTGGTGCCACTGCCGGTGAAGAACTTAAGAAAACTTGATGTTTGATCATTGTCGTCCAGATTTAAGAGTGCGCTGACCTTGGGCACAGCCTCCCTTCACCCATCACTAACCTAGCCTTCTCTGTACCGTGACGACACCCATAGCAAAAATAGCTTTGCTTTCTTTTTTGCAAAAAAAAAAAAAAAATAGAAATTACTGCTGAAATTATTGTGTTAGGTAGTGCCTACAGTCTTATCAAGATAAAACAAAAAAGGCAAAATCCTAAACTTTATCAACTATGAGGTATCGGAGAAACACATTCTACTCGTGTTATCTAACCAGCGTATTAGCTGTTCAGTGTCCAGCAAGCTAACACCTGAAGTACGCATACATAAGCTTTTTGACAGGATGGGGAATGCTCGACATATCAGAATGTCTTACAGTCAGAATACATAGCCCGACATTAACCACAGTGTTTGCACTTGCTAAGACCTGGCTCAGAATGATGCAGGCGGTGGCCTATTTTTAATTTGTTTATTTTAAAGTATTTGTAGCATAGTGTCTGTGTGAAACTGGCAGTTGCTGGAGTGCAGGCTCCACCCAACAGGCTTACAAAGACCTAGATCTGCATTTCTAGTCTGATCACTATTAAAACCTGGTTAGCTGAGCACAAAATGCAAATCAGCTGTTTTTCCGTGACCAAATAACCAATCAGAAAGCACACAATCCCCCCATTGCCTTGTTTTATTGACCCACACTACACAGAACAGTAACTCAGGTCATGTGGAATGTACTTGCTTGGACTCTGTTGCCTTCCCCCAGTGTTTATTACTTCTTTTTTTTTCTACAGAAAGACATTCCAGTCTTTTGCAGAAATGTTTAACTTTTTCCCTGGAGAGGGAGGTTATTACAGACTGAATCAAATGATTGATGTCACAGCTCGTGGCAGATGACTTGTGCATTAACCTGTTCAGGTTAGAATTTCAGGTGCTATGACACATTCCAGAAATGTTGCATTGGTCAACCGTGAGTACTCATGTAAGCGCAACTGGCTACATAAGCTACACCCTCCTGAATTGAGAAGTAGACAAATATGTCATTTGTTTCACCCCTTTGTAAAATATGTACCAAAGCAAATTATAAAACAATGAAAGGCCTGTCATGTATAAGGGAAAAGAGAGGCACTAATTTTGTGCCATAGCAGAATGTTTATGTGCACTTTGTTTTGTTTATAATCAGTTCAGCGACATATAAACACTGGTTCTTAGTGTTTGAAACACAGGCGATAATTGTTAAACTAAGCCGAAGCACTTATTTGGACGTGAGATGATAATCACTATTTTTTATTTTAGACCAATTTGTAAGTTCAAACAATCAGAACTTGAGTGTGCAATTGATTTTTGTTTGAAGTAAAACTACACTAAGGTTTTTTTGTGCAACAGTTTGGCTCAATGTAAAGATCCAACCAGATGTGCCCTACCGTTACCTGCACAAGTTGTGTCATATAGAACATATAGAAAAAGAAAACACGACTGATTTAGCGAACTAGTAAATGTTTCATTCCAAAACTTTGGTCTGTCAAGCTGCTTGCACACAAAAAACTCAAATATGAACAACATGCAACACATTCCACACAAATTAAGTTTGAAAAACTCTCTTCTGCTTGCAGCTCCAAGAGTTTCAGTCATACGAATTCTGATTTTTATTCACAAGCTCACTGTGCAGTGCAGAGATGGTTGCCATGTTTGGCAATGATGACTCAGTTCTCCTGTGTATTACGCATTTCTATGTAGAACTTGTGTGTGTTTTTCAATAAAGAAAACAAACCCAAAAAAATCTTTTTGGAATGGTATGTAATCTTTCCAAAGGCAGACACATCAACTAATATCATTATTCAGAAGCGTGGCATTTATACAAATAGGAGTCAAGGTAAGGCAATCAATGTATTTGGTTATGATTAAATATTAATAAATGTCACATGGTTTGAACATCAAAAATGACACAAGGCTATAATAAATTCACCATCAACTGTAATATACCATATAAGGAATCCAATAATAGTTATGAGGTTCCATATTGTTGACTTGTGATTAGATTAAGGCATTTACTCTGAGATATATATATAATTCAATTTATGCAGCATTGTAGTCAAAATCATCATAATATGACTGTATTTTCATGATTATCAAAGTTAAACTAATTAGTTTGGCTCTGAAAAGAAATGCACTGAAAACTGCATATATTTCCAATTAGATCCAACAACTGAGCTGAATGAAAAATATTGGTGAAAAATCTCACATTAATGTAAACGTATTGTTCATTCAGTCACACTTTTACTGGATGACAGAAAACAAGTCATGCAACATGCAATAATGAGTGATATGTGTATTTTTTAGTTCTGGTTTGGATTCATGAAGGGATCACAGTACAGCATGTAGCAAACAAATAAAAGCATAAATCATAAAAAAAAAGGAAACCTTCACGATGTCTCCAGTTCACCCTTTGAAATGTGTGAAATAGTTGCCAATAATTCTGTTCAGCTGACCTGCTTGGAGTGTTGAACAGATCAATGGAAGATAAATAAACTTCAGTTTATTTTTAATATTTTTCTGTGATTGCAGTAACTTTATTTTTGTAAACACAGGAACTATTGCACTGCGAGTTTTGTCATGTTTGCTTTGTCATTTGGTTGTTTTTTTTGCCTGTTTGAAATCTTCATGAGGATCAGAAATAAAGCATGAATGCTACGACAGACTAGAGATTTCCAAGGCAGCTAATGTCAAAGGCTTCTTGTTCCGAACTCGTGCTGAGGTATCCGCGCTAAACATTAAATGTTTAACCCAGTGAAACGGCCAACAGGCGTGTAAATGTTTCTTTTCTTTCACAATGGAAAGGACGAGAGCTGGTAGTTGTTAGAGACTCTTAGAGCATCGTTAAACGCTGCCACCATGAGACAAAAAAATCTGATCGGTTTCTTGTTATAACATTAAAAAAATGCATCTTATTATAAGATATTTGCCTTATTATAAGAAGACACTTTAATATGAAGTTTTATTATTACAATGCAGCCTTTTTCGTTTAACTGACAACATTTCAAAGTATCTTTTTATAATAAAAAAAAGCCTTATAATACAATATGTCATTATAATAAGGTACCCTTGTCGTAACAAGAAAAAGATCCAGTTAGGGCTGCCACAATTGATTATTTTCATTATTGATTAATCTGCTGATATTTTTCTAGTAAGTGTTTTAAGATGAGTGAAAATTCCCCAGATGACATTGAATTTGTTTGATTTTCTGACCCAAAAGTCCAATAAATGTCCAGTTTTCTTCCTCTGATAAAGAAAAGCATGTTTGAAAAGCTGGAACCAGCAAATATTTGGTATTTTTGCTTGAAAAATTACCAGTGAATGACCAATGACCAGTGGTGTAGAGTAACTAAGTACATCTACTCATGTATTGTATTTAAATATTTTTACTTGATACTATAGTATTTCCATTTTCTGCTAATTTCCATCTTCTGCCTCTTATACTTTTTAATTAGTATCTTTTATGCCACTGTTTTCATTTGTTAACTTTAGTTATTAGTTACATTTCAGATTCAGATCAATAATACAAAATATAATCAACAAATATAAAAAACAATTATACATTAAGATATACCTTTATCGTTCCCCAGGGGCAAATTGAAGCATTTATTATTGGCACCACCTTTACCAGCAGCAGCAATGATGAACACATTAATGCATTATAATCCAATACTATAATATTTAAATTCTGAAAAGGGTCGATTATTGACTGATATTTTCAGCTCTACATTTAGTTGAAGTCTAAAAAGAAGACGGTTGTGTGTGTGTGGCTGATCAGATTTGTCTCTGGTCACGGTGGCAGCTCTAATTCTACCCACGAACAGAGGTACCCTTTTCAGAGCACCATGGCGCTGAGGAAGAGCTATGCGTTGTGAAGCTCGTGCTCCGTGTCAGTTTTGCCGACCGCATCGGGATTGGAGAGGGGGTCCAAGTCGGCAAACAGGTTGAACCACGCCGAGAGGTCTTTGGACGTCCCTGCTGTCTCTGTAAAATGAAGCAACAAAGAATAAATGTCACTCAGATGTACTGATGTACATTTAAAGACATGGTGAAAATATGAACATCTCCCCTTTTCTCATAATCAAGTTGACGTCCAACATTATGAATGGAAACCACCCACAACTTCTTCGAAAGTACCCATAAACACAGTGGGCACATCTCTTTCGAATGAGTTATTTTCTTTCAAGTCTTTTCAGATGTTTTTGCTCATTTGGCCCGCTCCTACCTTTCACCGCTGGCTTAGACGGGTTCTGATTGGCTCCAGATGAGTCCTCGGTTTGCTGGCCGACGGGCTGTGGAACAATCCCGGCCCAATCTGAAACGGAGACGCAGATTGAGATTTATCGTCAGGGGACGCTTAACATGCCAGTGCATGATTCAACAAATCCTCACACCCTCGCACACTGCTGATGTGGACGGATATTGTGTAACAGACACACAAACAAATAGACAAAACATTTATCACTGCAAAATCACATCTGACATTATCATTGGTTTATCACATACAAGCCAAAAGTTGAAATAAAACTTTGAGGTCTTGTTTCAGGCAAATTTATTTTTACTTTCACCCTGTGTGTATCCAGAAAATACAGTATGTTGCAATATTAAAACCACCAGGGAGGACACTGGAATGTGGTGTTGATGTTGTGTTTTGTGAAAAACAGTCTAAACTCCAAATACAGATGAGTCCAACAGGCTTAAACGACCAAAACAGCCTTTTGAATCCTTGGATGTTTTCATGTATTGGTGCCTTATGGTATTTCAGCTCCAGCATCTTCTACTATTATTCTATTTATTGTCCTGGTGTGGAAGCAGAAATGTCGTCAGTTGTTTACGTTTAAAAGCTTTCAGTGTGACTACATCCTGAACGGTATGGTCGACTGGAGGATTTGGGGACTTTCTTCCTTGAAGATTTGTTACAGCTTTGTCGTACATTCTTTGCCTCTTGGGATCTGTAGTCAGGAATCAGTCCAGATTTTTGACTCTGAACCAGGCTCTTTCAGGATCTGGACTTTTAAGGTTAAATGGAGGCTGTGAGCTTTGGTCTCGGCAGCTATGTGCTGCAGGAATAACTTCTTTGACCGTCATATAACTCTTTGTCCTTGCGTTCTTGAGATTAACCTCTTGAATGAGCTTCTTCTTCTTCTTCTAATTTCCTGAACAGCTCCTGGAAGTCTATGCTTTGCGATTTTTTGTGTGGTTTTTTTCCATTTTAATATATGGTGGTTTATTGAGTGTAAATCAATAAGTGCAAGACAAGTTTTGTGAGCAGAAAAGTAGTGTTAAATCAGTTTTGAGCATGCACCTGATGTTTTCTGTGCCCGCTTTTCCTCGCATGCTGTCAAAAGTTATTTTGCATTTACGAGTCAATCCCAGCCTGTTTGCTAACCTCCCTGCACTTACAGACTGATTACAGCTTGAATTGGCTTTATGCTCATTCATTTCTTTAAAACCACACAAGTTCTGTGCAGTTCTGATTGAATTCTGTTCACAGTTCGAGAGTTTGGACACTGTGATTGTTCCTGGCTCAAGCTGTAATAGCAAATTAATGTGGAAAACTTCGAGCATGTTGAACATTTTTTGAAAGGAAAAGATTGATCAGGCCCTCGTGAGCATCGTTGACCAGCTGGACTCGGCCTCCCTTTTCAAAACTTATCGCCCTCTTGCCGGATTCCATTGACCATATGCTTCTCCTCAACCTGTTCTGATATACTTGACTTGGGAAAAAAACGTATTTTTCTAGCAGGAATTAATAGTTCAGTGTCACACTCATTCTAAAACTAAAATCTACTGAACTAAATTCTGCTTGGCGTCAGACCTGTTATACATTCACTGATTAACATTAAAATGCCAGCTTCATAAGTTCACCCCGGAGATACATACATACATACACACATTACTGCAGGTTTTCCTTTCTTTGTAGCTTTATAGTGGGGCTGCTCACAACCCTTTAAGATGGAAATGAGCAAAACCAAGTGTGCGAGCAGCCAGTGCCCAGGCCCCGATGAAATGGAAAGTAGTTGGCATTCACCTACGGGTGAGCAAGTCTTACTGCCATGTCAAAATATGTAAAGCTATGGTGGGGTAAAGCAGCTAATCTTAGCTGGGCATTTGTTAATGTTGTCATTCGTGGAAAAACAGTGTAACTCATTTAGTTTTCAGGCATATTCATTTCACCTAAGTACTTAATTAAATTGGGATAACAGTGGCTAATTTAGATGTTTTGGCCTGGTCTTAGCTAGGAGAGAAGTTCTACCTAATGGTGGAAACCTAAACTCTTCTCTGGTTCACTCGTTTCTGGGTCGCACAAGCACAAACGTTCTGACCTGAGAGGGAAGACTGCAGATGATTCGAGCTCTGGTCCAGCAGCTGAGATGGTAGAAAGAAGGAGTTTTCCTTTTGCTGGGCCTCCGCTGGTCTGCCCGATGCTGCGCTTGTTCCCTCCTCGGTGTCTCCAAACACTTCGGTCCACTCTCGAGAGAAGTCGCCCTCATCCACAGACATGCTGCCCAGGATCTCATTCAGTAAGGCCATGCTGTCCTTCTCCTCTCCCTCTATCTCTGGATAGGCAGAGAGCAGATCTTCATTCCATAGAATGACCAGGCAGAGTGATTAGAGGACTTGAGCAATATTGGGTAATTGTATAGATAACAATGCAGTAATATAACTAATGATTAACCCATCATTTGGCCACTTATATTTGTGTCTTATTAACATTTTACCAACATTTTTAAAAACTGTTTTGAGTTATTCTTCATTGCTTTGTTTTTGTATGTAAATTTTTCAGGAATCTTGATATTTCTAAGTAAGATTAGAGTTGAAACGGTTGGTTGAGTAATTAATTATTTGCCAAAAACAAATGTGTTTATTTGTTTCCTATGTCTTTAATGATAGTAAACTAAATGTCTTTGTATTTCATTCTGTGCTTGTTTTGGGCATCGACATCTTTCTGTAAGTACAGTTTGTTTACACCCGACATGCTCAGCTGTTGCTCATTAAACCTGCAGCAGGTATTCGCCTAATAAACAAAAACTACGCATAATTCTTGTGAAAGCTAGTGCTGAAAGTATGAATAAGTTGCCATGCAATCACATTTTGATGACTCAGATGACAGACGATTTTACCTAAACAAGCGTTTGGTCAAGCACCATCCACTGCAGTTCAACTAAACTAAATCTGAACCTTTACTTTAGTTTAACGGTCTTTGAGAAGTTATTTGAGGATTCTTTTCTCAGAATTCTTTTCTCTATTATTTTCACAATTATTTTCAAGATTGATCGATTCATTGTTTAGTTTATAAAATGTAAAAAAAAATGGATGAGCGCATCACAATTTCCCAGAGCCCTTCAAGTTACTTCTTTTGTCCAACCAACTGTCCAAAATGCATGTATAAACAATATTACAGTAATACTGTAATGCTGTAAAAACATTGTTACATAGATATAATAGCATTGTGTTTTACCTTCTCTTGTCTTATCGCTGCTGTTTTCATTTACTAGTGAGATGAGTCTATAAATATGACAAACAGAAGGTCGGTTTAGAATATTTTACACACACAAACACACACACGAGGCAACAGGAGTGTAGAAATACTGCATTCATGTTCAGTCCAGACAGATTCTGTTTTTATAAACATACTCCGTTTTCACTGGTGGCATGCATGTGTTTGGTCTATCTGCACGAGTTAAGATCAAGGTGAGATAACTCACTGGTCGTCTGTGGTCTCGGCTTTTTTTCCTCCTTCTGATTCTGCTTTAATCTTCTTCTTCCCCTTCTTCTTAGCCAGCTTGTCCATGGGGTCTTGTAAGGTCTGAAACAATAACAGAGTCACTAATTAGAATAATTGGCCACTTCTTGAGATGCAGAACTACTTTGAACAATTTAGATCTCATCTGTGCAGGTCAACATGCTCTCTGACCTTCAGTGTGGAGAACTCATAATGCTGACAGCCCTTGAAGCTCTCGTGAATGGCTGCCATCGTGTGGGACGTTTTCTCCCAGAAGTGCAAAAGTGTCGTCTGAAACAGCAGAACAAGGCCACTCATTCAGCCGTTTGTGCTAAAAGTTCATTTATTTCTCATGTCGAGTGCGCAGTGTCTCCTCATGTGGCCTGATAGTTAAATCTCCATGCAGTGTGTTGTATTGCTTTGTTCCTTTCATGTTTGTCTTCCTTCCTGGCTTAACTGCGTGTGGTAGAGCCTTTGAAAACACCCATTTAGGATCAGTGGTGTGTAATGCAAACGTCTGGGATTTGCGGTTTACCTGGTATGTGGTTAGAACGTGAGAGAGGAGGTTGCAGCGACTGGCTCCCAGCAGGTCCACTTTCTGGCAGACATCATTCTTCAGTTTGTCAAAGCTTGTTTTTGTAGTGCGCACCTGGGCTTGAACCTGAGATATATTAGATAAAAGCTGAAGATACGCAGCCAGTGTTCTGTATCACAGAGGTTCGAACATTGAAAACAAACACTGGAGTTCAGGTTTGTGCATGTGGACGTTACTAAAATGTAAGCAAATTAAAGCATGCTGGATTCTTGTACAGTTGTAGTCTGAACTAATGGACTAGTATTTACAGGAGTGTTCTGCCCTCTAGTGGCTTTTTTTTTTGCAGCAATAGTTTTTCCCCCCCTGATTTCTGTTGTTTGTGTGATCTTGTTGCAGGTAATGAGGCTGAAACAATTATACGCTCTGTTAGAAAATTAATTGCAAATTGTTATTAATTAATTGTTTGAAGGGACAGTTTTTTCCCAAAATCAAAAGCACCCTTACCTGTAGTGCTATTTATCCATCTAGATTGTTTCGGTGTGAATTGCCTTGTTTTGGAGATATGGACAGCCATGTCAGCCTTCTCTGAAATATAATGGATCTACATGGCGATTAGCTTGTGGTGCTCAGAGCGCCAAAAACACACAGACATCTCTACAGCCGATATCTCCCAAACTCAGCAACTCAAACCAAAACAATCTAGATGGATAAATAGCACTACAGGTAAGAGAAGAAACGATGTATTTTTGATTTGGGGGTTAATTGTCCCTTTAGGTTCTCTATGGATAAAGAAGAAATGTCAAACTCTGGTTTCATCTTGTCCAATGTGAGGATTTACTGATTTAGTCCTCTTAGTGTAATTGGAAACGGAGACGCTGGGAACTTGGGTAATATTACTGAACAGTTGGTAGTTAAAAAAAATAATGAACAGATTAATCAATGGTAAATACGATTTTTAGTTGCAGCCCTTCACCAAATATCTTGAGGTTGGCACAATGATATATACATAGTCAATGTGTGTCAGCAGGTTTCTGACATTATTACTGTTTTTATTTTGCTCTGGCCAAAAAAAACATCCATCATAATGTCAGTGGATGGTAAGCTGAGCAATAGCCAGCAATTAATTAGCAAATAGATGTATTTTATATTGTATATACAGTATAGTGTGACTTGTAATTACCAGTGTATACAGACCTTTTTGAAAGCAGACACTTTAGATAATCGAAGCAGGAAGTGCAACTAATCACTTTAACTCAGACAAGCACGAGCTCACAGACAGATGGCGGCAGAGCTGCAGTGCAAGATGCTGGCCTGCCCATCAAGCGTAGGGCTGTGCAATATAAGGATTCATATTATGCTCTATCCTTTATCTTCATGGCAATATTTTTAATCGGATCAAGGTAATCCCAAACAGGAGAAGGACTCCAACCAGCTAAGTCATAAACGAGGAGCTTGTACCTCAAAGAGCAGCTACTTCTGTAGCATGGAAGTAGTTTGGGATATAAAAAGATATGGACTAGAAAACCATACTTTGTAAATTATGCCAAATAATGGACGTCACACTCTATCTCCTGAGCCACAGCTGCCTCGCTCTATTCCACTGAAGTATCCCATCATGCTTATCAGATCAGCCACGAAACAGGCAAACAGTGATTACTCGTGTTATCAGTTACACCTGTGATTTCTGCTATGACATGTCAAAACGTGACTGACAAACCTTGCGGAATTTCTCCATCTGTTTATGTGTGTCTGGATCCAGTTCCTGAGATACATCCTTCATCCAGAGCAGTGCTCCTCTGTATTCAGTCCTGGACTGCTCCATTCGGTTCACCGTCAGCCACGTGTCCGAGATGGCTCGATAGCGAAACGTTTCGACCTCCTGGTACAAACGGCACAGAGGGTTCCTCAGAGCCAATCTGTAGGATGTAGTGTTAAAATAAGCGTTAAGGTGTTGCAGTTTTGACATACAATACAGTCTGTTGAATAGTTTGAAATCACAAAGGAAAACGTTTTACAAAACCAAAAGGTTTCAATACACCCTCTGTCAAGAAAGTCTTGCAAAAGCAAATAGTAGAGTCATCCAAAAGCCCCTGGAGGAATCAGTTAAACCAACTTTTGTTGGTCCTTCTCAGTAAAGAAGCAAATCAAACTTCAAACTAAAAATAAACAGTGAAAACCAAGTTGAAATTCGAAGAGATGTTAGAAGAAACAAAATCACTAGCAGGACACAGAGGCTACCAATCCTCTGGGCATTACCTTTGTTTACTATAACATTGTTTCCAATTATTTGCAAGTATACCAATCGCTGTAATTATAATATTATATAATAATGTAATACATAAGTCTTAATCATTTTGTGGTTGTTTGGCCTAATTATTCGAGATAGCTGCGACAGATTCAGAAGTCAAGTAAATTTAATTCTCATTTTGTAATATGAGCCCATCTCTCCTGTGTTTCTCTGCTCTGTGATTGTGATAATTCAAATCTTGTTTGGTGAAAGTAACTTTTTAATTAGATTTGGACAAATAAGACACTCCTCTCTATTCTTTGTTAAGATTTCAGGTGATTAGAATTGACTCATCTTCACATAAAACTATGTTTCTAGCGCAGATGTAACTTTTCATGCGAATTATCTGGATGTTTCATAAGGATGTGGCATACATCTGTCACACATACGCTGCTGGTTTTGTTTGTTTGTTGCATACCTCTGTTGGGAGGAGAAGCAGAGTGCTTTCCCTGTGGCCTGCATGATCTTTCCGGCCCTGGTTTTATCCTGCGAGCCCTGTGAGCGCAGGAAACGGCCCAGCTCATTCTCCTCTTGGGAAAGAACTGCACAGCAAAGATGTTGAATCATACAAGCTTAGAGAACCTGATGTGTGAATTTTATCAGAAATACCATCCAAATTAAGTGAGATGGAAGGAATGAGCATTTAATTTAAGTATTTTAGATCGTATTTCATATTCAGGATAACTTTAACCTTTGTATCTCAATCACAGATATCCCTGTAAATGAATAAATACTGTTTATAGGAATAAAAGTTTCTCATATTCATGGTTTCTCCTTTTGTTTGGCCACCTTAAGCCTCGTTTCCACCAAGCACTCCGGTTCAGTTCGGTACGCATTAGAACGGTTATTTTTGCCTTTCCGCTACCAAAAGTTATGGATGGTACCAACAGAATCGTTCTGTACCATCCTGTGTTTAGTGTGGGCCGTGGGAAGTTGTGGTATACTTGGACCCCTGTAAAACGTCACCTCACTGGTGGGGGAGCCAGAGCTATTGCTAGCTTTTACCGGAGGTACTCTGGTAAACCAGTTTTACTGTGGGCCTTGTCTGTCTAGCTTTACCTGTTGTGGACACCGATGCAAACATTAACTAGTCAACCAACTGAAGTGCAACCAGCCAATTTAAATCTTAAAACAAGAGACGGAGCGTGAATTTTATGTGACGAATCGAAATAGGACGTTTTAGGTCCGTCCTCTCCGGTCAGCTTCGGCTCTGCCCGTGGTAAAACTCACTGTTTGCATTACCCAAACAACAGAGGAGAGTGAGACTCATGGTGTATTTGTGGCAATCATTGGTTGTGTTAGTTAATCTCATAGTATAGTAGTAGTATTTCTGGAAAGTTTATTAATACTGTGATAAAACAGTTTACCGTGATATTTTTGGTCCTAACCGTTACACATCCCTAGCATGCCAGTATCCATTCTCAGGCTCTTCCACAACTGAGAGGATTGTGTTGATGCACTTATTCAGCACAGATTTTTAAAAAAAAACAACTCCTATCTGGTACTATCAGAGGACCTGGTCTTCTAGGAGTCTCTGGGTGGTGATCATCTGATCTGCTGCTGCACACTTAACATTTGTAATGGAGTGTGGTTTGCCCGACACCACCCATAACGACCACTGAACCATTATGACATTCATAAGTGCAGCTGGTACCAGAAAATCCTTGAGCTAAAGCTATAATCAACTTTGCAGTTGTATCATCTGAAATGTTAAAGAGAGCAGCAGTCAGGTCAACTGATCATCACCTGGGGATGATTTGGATCAGGTGGTGAGGGAAGCTGCCGGACAGACCCAGACTCGCTAAACTGGGAACCTGAACCTGAACCGAGTTCTTTAACGTGGTGTCTTGGTTCACCCTTAAGAACAAGGAGAGGCATCCAGAAGGAGCTCTGAACTGCTGCTCCTAAGCAAAGAACCAGAAGTGGTTCAGAACTGCTCCTGGATGCCACCTTGTGGATGTTATCGGGGAATGATAAACGGGGTCCCATGTGGCCTGAATAAGGCTCCAGATCCCCCTGGAGGAGATGGAAGATGTACAGTAGCTAGGAAGAAAGACGTCTAAGCTAACGTGTTTAGCTTGCTGCCACCATGAAACACATCTGGGTAAATGTTGATAAACTGACGAATGGATATTTGTGTATTTGTTAATAGCGCTCTTGTAAATAAGATAATATTTACATGCTACAAATCTTAAAAACGGATGCTGTTTATTTGAACGTACAGCAGATCCTCCTCTGATACTGCTCGATGACCTTCAGCAGCTCCATGCATGTTCTCTGGATGGAGTGGAAGACCTGCAGAGCAGAAGAAAGTCAGCGTTAAGCACAAACTCCAACAGAAAATGCCTGGTCATTGTGGAAGTTATTCTAAGTTAAGTTACACTCGGTGTTTACGCTACCTTAATATGCCTGGAGTTATTTTCAAGAAGGCAAACCACGGAGATCCAGTTTAGTTTTAAAAAAGTGTTACACACTGTGGTACAACCTTTAAAGCCTTTATGAGGGTATAAATGGAAGTATGAAACTGCAACATCAAAGCTTTAAAACGTGCTCTGATTTTGTATGTATATGTCCAGTTTTAAACGCTTTATCACTATTCTCATCGAGGACGTGGCCTAAATTAATGTGGGATGTTCCGGCTTTTATGAAGTATTGATTTCAGCCATTAAACTCACTTCACTCCTGAAATGGAGGCATAGATGTTGGAGGTTAGAGAGGCAGACTGATGCAAGTTTTAAGCCTCAAGCGAATACTGGCGCCGTGTGAATCAAAAAGCCATTTTGGTCACTGCAGAGTCCACCTGAGGGAATGTATCTCCACTGTTTCTTAATGTTTCTGTGACGTGATGGACCTCTCTGTTCCCTGAGTCACTTAACATGCTGTAAAACTACAAGCCCCAACACTTTCACAGTCCTGCTGACCTCCAGCTTGCCATCCAGATCTGCGTCTGACGCCACCACATGTTCGTCCTCTTTCTTCCCGGTGACCTTGATGAGCGTCTGTTTGGTTTTCCAGTACTTCTGCTGGAACTTGTTCACCACAGACGAGTCTTGGCTTTGGATGAAGCGGTCCAGATAGTCTCGGGAGTAGCCACTGCAACGACACAGGGGTTCGGACCAATGTTGTGACTGCCGCGCTCTCCCGTAATGATCCGGGAGGAACTGATTGACTGGTGTGAAAATGAGTGTAAACACAGAGGTATACTCACAAGTTTCCTCCCTCCATTTTTCAGGATTCCCTGAGGAGAAAGCAGAGCAGCTTGCTGGATAACAGATGTAGTGAGGAATATGTTGCATGGGCTGGGGACAGTTGAAACACTTTCTTTTGACATTTTCCTTAATTTGTAGCAAATAGAAGTCAGCAGAAGGCTTATATTTTCATACATTAAAGCTGCACACTTATCTTCGTGTAAAAGGGATACGTACTTTTTAAAAACGGCATCATTTCACATATAACTGACTTGTATTTACTTACATACTTGGTAAAAGCTGACAGTTAAAGCTTAAGATTAAAGCTTGAAGTCTCTTCATTTCATGTTTTTGAGAGACAGTTAAGGGGAAACACAGGAGTTCACTGGAAGCGAACCTCAGATCTTCATATAAAGGTGAACTGTATGCCGCTTTTTCTCAACAGCGTTGAGCGCAATTCACCAAATGCACCAAACTCTCAAGAAAAAATGACGCTGGGTTAGGGCTGGGCCTTATATTTAAATAAGTATCATAATATTAAAAAGAATATTTTTCAGATATTGTTATGTCACAGTGACAAATGCATAAAACACACATAAAATAAACTGATTTTAAAGCCTGATTAACGCTAATTCAAACATCAGCTGGTTTAAACTGGAACAAAGAAACCGGATCATATTTCACAGATCCTCGCATCCCTGCACCAGCAAACATAACTTTGTGTTTATTTAGGATTTAATGGTTTTGAGTGTTTGCTTTTTATGTTCTATATGAGTAAGGTAAACTATAGTAGTCATTATTACATCAGACAAAACCCCACAAGTGTGTAAAATGAAACTTAAAGCAGTAGTTTTGTTGATGTTTTGTAGATTTTGTAAAACAATAACAGATCATTATTATAGGCTACAATTAAACGAAAGGTGACCCAAGGCGTATAAACTTCTTCTGTGGTGAAAGAAGTATTCACATCTCTTACCTAAGTACATTCTACAGTGTAAAACTACTGCATTCAAACCCTTAAATATAAAAGTATTTGCATCAAAATATGCTTAAAGTACCAAAAGTACTCATTATGCAGAATTACCTATTTCAGAATCATATATATATATTTTATATTACTGGATTATAATTGGTGATACATTAATGTGTTCATCACTGTGGCAGTTAAAGGTGGGGCTAATTATATTTACTTTACACACCTATAATATAATTTAGGCTATAACTCATTTCATATTAATCTAAATCTGCAGAGTAACTAAAGCTATCAAATGATGGAGTAGAATTCTAACATAGGATAGCATGTAAATACTGAAAGGCCTTAATGAAGAGGTGACTGCAGCATGTGACGGTGTGATGACTGACCTGTTTCCACTGCAGCTGTAAGTCACTTTAAGGCGTGACTGAGGTCTTATTTGTGTTTCCCTCCCTGCTGCGTTCAAACATTAACCAGAGAACATTTGAGCTTCAAACGTGCACAACAACACCCGCTGTTTCCCCACTAAGTGCATCATCTGCTGTCCATCAACACCGAGGAGGAAATTAATAAATAATCACATTTCCTACGTGCAGCTCGCGCGTCACGACTCACTTCAATGCGATGGGATATGATGCGATTCAAGCAACGTTAAGAAACGAAAGAAATACACCAATATACTGGAGGTTTATCCTGAATTAATCAGGCCCATATACGTATATTAATACTATAATACAATACGTCCGCGCTGCCCCAGAATAAACACAGCGGCTGACTCACTGCACTGAAGCAGCGTCTCCGACTCTCGTCGCCCTTTAAATATCACGCACATATCAAACATTTAAATGATCAAATATCCAAATAAATCCACCGCGTGCTGCACACGTACCTCACCGTGTCGATAACATGTAGAAAAGGCTCGTTATAGTCCTCCCATCGTGGCTGCACAGCGGCTGCAGGCCCCGCAGTAGCTACTGTAAGTGTACACACAGCTGCTCACCCACTTCGGCGCATTGTCCGCCTGCACGAGACGCGGCTGACGTCATGCAGGGTGCCGCGCGCATCACGTTCCGACGTTTGTCTCGTGAAAACAGATATTGGAGTGTATAAGCACCAATTGTCTCGTGGTTTGATGATTGCAGACTAGAAAATAATGATGAAAAATAGCCGTTTTTTATTTACATGCATGGTTATAAAGTTTGCAGATTATTTACTTTACATGCTGTAATCATTCATGGATTAAAAGGGACAAAACGACAAATAAAAAACTAAACTAAACATAACCTCCTTTGTGCATCTGTTCTCAAGTTCCCATCGAACCTGCCCTAAACAAAATGTTTTCATTAACAATGGATCAAATAACCATGTATATAGTTTGTATGTGCATGACTCCGTGCGAGTTTTAGTGCCTTTAAGTCATTGTTTTGGTTTTACAGCCTTTAACTTTGGTCTCATCAGTTTCATTTTCAGCAATAAATGTCTAAAAACCTAGCGACAGTATTATGTCGTACTCTAAATATTTCTCTCAGGAGCTGGTGGAGACCAAAACAAAGCTAAAAAGAGCCTGAATATTGGACCCATGAGGTGGACACCAACACAACTCCAAATTGATGCTAATGTTCTGTTTCTGCTGGATGTGTAAAAAATTATAAGGTGATTACACCGAGTGGACATAGATGAATGACTGCAGGGTCAAGTACAGATCACACACCAGGCTGTACTACGCAGTAATATACACTGTGTGAGCACAATCGAAACTAAACTACCAGAGATTTGTTGTTCTTACACGCAGATCATAATGTTTTAGTCCTGTAACAGTAAACAAACCTCGGACAGCATCAGAAAACATTAATATTACAGGTGTTGTTTAGAGTCAGACTGCATATTATAATTTAGTGTTTGTGGATTATTCTTGTGTTTCAATCGGGATCACTGATTGCGCCTTTGAAGTAGAATCTCCCTCATATTGCAGGTAGTTTTGACGTGTTGCAGCTGACCCTCTTTGTTGAGGTAATCTGTCTCTTTGGGGTTTGTTGTATGTTTTTTTTGTCCATTGACACATTATATAATTTCTTAGCATTCAGAGGATTATTTATACCTGCTGTCTGGAAACGTGTGATTTTACCTCGTTGGGTCTGTTATTTGTATCGTGCTGCTTTAAAAACTTATTAGTACATTATATTAGTACATTCAGTACAAGTGCATATTTATGGACCTCTTTCATAGGTGACTGTGCTGTAAAGATACTGTAAAGATTGAAGGTTTTAGCATTAGTTGTTGTTGTTAAACTCTTTTTTTCCCCCATGAGTTTGTTCCATTATTTTGTCAAGTGGTGAAAAATGCATTCAGACCCTTAAATTAAGTAAAAGTAGTAGACAAGTAACAATAATGTATTCAAAATGTTAAGTAAGAGTCCAGAAAATGTACTTAATATTAATTATTATATGTTCATTATTATGTGTAACATGTGAGCAGGATTTTAATCTTGTAGGAGTTTGAGGTGAAACTACTTTTAACTGCTTTATAGAATTTTAGGTAGTATAAGATTTGATTTATTAACGACGATCATGCCAAAACAGCAGATAAATACACCAAGTACATTTCATGAAAACAGAATACACATCAACAGAGAAACAGAATTTATTGCCAGATACTTAAAGTTGTCTTTAGTTTCATCAGATCCTTTTTAAAACAGAGAATCTCAATCTGCAAAGTATCCAGTAACTATAAAATATTGCAGGGCAATAAAAAACAAATTATTTCCAAACATAGACTGAAAGTTGAGTCAACTAAGTGCCTCAAAATTTAGGAGTAAATGAACTTAGTTCCCCTTAATCAATGATATTTTAAGCATATAAGAAAAAAGTAAAGAGAAAAAAAGTAAAATACTAAAACGAAATGATTGAAGGCTATGAAGTGTGTACTTTTTATTAGAGCAGAAACGGTTAATTACTTCATTACTGCGTCTTTTTTCACACAAAATTGTTGAAAAATGAAAACGTCCTCTGTTTTTCATTTCTCCAGTGGGAAGATTTGCTGCTTTTCTCTGTTTCTTATCATTGTTCACTGAATATCTTCAAGTTTTGGTCGGGCAAAACATGACGTTTGACGACGTTGCCTTGAACTCACTGTTTTTTGTTAAATTATGTGTATAATTGGCACATAATTTGCCGCCCTGAGATGAAATTATGTTAGAAGTCTGCCTTCTCTCGACAGTCTTGTGCCAGCGTTTAGTTCTGTGTTCGTCCAAAGGGTGGCAGTGTAACACAAAATACGGGAGGTGCACCTTTAATAGTCTCCTCTCTCCTGTTTGCGGCCCCGAGCTTTCATCTGCTGGCTTCAATTTATTTCATCACACGATACTGCAGCTGATCTAATAGCATGTACATTTTGTTGTCACCTAAAGGGAATTTCTTGTCATGCTCCAAATTGATGTACCTGTTTGCAGCCTCGGACAGTATTTTGTGCTGCACAGTCACAGCGAGCGTGTGAGCAGCATACAGCTCAGATGAATTTTACAGATCAGCACACTGACTCACATTCAAACAGCAGATTATGGATTTATATTTGGAAAGTGTGTTTTACGTCGAGCTTTGAGGACTTAATTTGATTATCACCAAAGGAACGTTGAACCCTTTGATCCTCTGAACGCCCCGAGGTCACTTTTCTGCACAATGCAGCTGCTTTTCATCCTCTACACAATATGGAAACAAGCATGTTGTGTTTATTTGGTTATTTAGCATCTTTAGTATCATAATGCCGTCTGATTTACCAGAAGGAAGTTCTCCGGTGTGCCTCGGCGCCCTTCCAAACCCTGACCTCTGACATCATCTCAAGGCTTTTGATATGAGCAGATAGAGAGGCGCAGCTCTTCAGGAGAGGATATAATCTCCATAAAGACTGGTGTCCTTCACCCCATCTGATCCTCCTCCTGCACTTACCCGCCGTATCTTCAGGTCCACGATGGTATCAAAGCAAAGTGAGTTCACTTGGAGAGGAAGACAATCAGGGTCTTACATTAAGTGATGCTGTTGGGGGTTTAATTCAATCAGGACGGAGTCAGAGAAATTCCTTTCCGATATTGATCAGGGACGTGCGTCAATGTTGATTTCCTCTGACATTTCCGTACTGCAGCTCATGCGCTGCGCTCCATTCATGAGATCCCTGTTCTGTCATGTTCCAGTGCCGTCAGCTAATGCCAGAACGGGCCAACACACTGAGTCCCATTTTCTGGGACACAGTCTCAACCAGACTTGAGCGTGCCCTCATTATGAAGGTTTGCAACCCCCCGAGAGTGCCCGACCTGACCTCAAAAATTGCTCAATTGACTTTTTCCATCTGCAGTTATGTGTGGTGATGGGGAACCATGACATTTACATTCGCACCACTCCAATATGATCCCCTCGCTCGGTGCAAGTTCTCGACACAGGCTGTAGCTCAAAACAGGTCACAGGATCAAAAGTGTCTCTCGCCCGAAGGAGCCACTGAGTCGATCCTTTCCATTTCTGCACCAAAATGGTGTTTTCTCCCTCTGTTGCTCTCTCTCTCTCTTTATCTCCCCCCTCTCTCTGTCTTTCTCTCTCACCAGTAACTTGCTGGAACACATTTAGATCCTGAGTAGAACTCCTCAGTGCCCACTCATCACTCTGCGTGGTGTTTGAAGATTACTACGCTCAGAGACATCCTCACTGGGCATCCAGGCAGCTTAGAGGCCAAAATCCATAATCCCTTACCCTTCATGGGAATTCTCCATGCACTTCAACATGCTGAAATACAGCCCCGCTGCTGCAGCCACTCATGGTCGAGGAACTACTGCAGCCGGAGGCTGAGATAGATGGATGACATGTCTCAATGAATGTAGGAGAAGTGGAGGAAGTTAGATTTAAAAATAAGTCATGTACCGCAGATAGTTTGTGCCGAGAAATCTAATCTAAAAGGATGCTTCTTGCAAGGTATTTTTATTTCTAATTCAGTCAGTCCACATGCACAGGTAACTATTTTGTATATGATGACAGCCCAGAGGACATTATTTACTGAAAATGTAGGTACTTTAGTGGGACTTAGCAGCTGCACAGCCTTTCTAAAAGTCGTCTCAATAAAGAATTTCCTCTGAGGCTTTAGTTCCTAATTAAAAAGCATAAATAAGTTGTAGTTGCTTGATTTAATAGTCTGCATGAACAAGTAATATGTAAAGTTCAGCTGTTGTAGCTGAAGGACCGCTGGGGTTGAATTTTTCCTCCTCTAGGCCTCACTCTAATGCTTTGTTAGGCTGCTCTGCTGAAACCGTCTAATAGCTTGGGGAGATTGTCTCGCAGCGAACACGAATAATAAAAGTTATTGTATATTTACGTCTCTCGCACTTGTTTTTTTTAAGATAAGCAGGAGATGAAGAGGAAAGGTCGGAGCAGGTTTTAGTCAAACATCAGGTAGCAGGGTCACATATGTTGAACCAGTGGTTTCTAACTCTGCACCATCTGTGCACCAAACCCCGAGTGATTAACAAAGAATCTTTGTCAACTTTTTCCAGGCAGTTTGCAAGGACATCTCCATCATTCAGACTACATACGTTTGCCTATAACATGTCGAGCTCTAACTTGGACAAAATGTCAGTGTGAGTGCCCTTGGTCTGCGAGGAACTGGACCGCTACCGGCCTAACCTGTATCAGAGCGTCGTCGCTCTGTCTCCCCGCTGTTTGGCATGCTCCGTGGCACCGAGCGCTGAGGGCAGAGCATGTCACCGAGCTGGCACCGGCCTGAACTCGTTCAAGGTTACTCTTTGATTTAATGGTGAGGCTTTTAAAAAAAAAAAAACCCTGCATCATCCCTCTCTCACTTGCCACCGCGCCCAGTCCATCTCTGTCACAAACACTGGCTGTGTGTCTCACCTTTAGCAGCGGAAGCACCAGGAGAGGTTGTTTAAGATATAAATCAATGGCAAACGAAGCAGCCGGCCCCGGTGCAAGCTGATTGTTTCACCTGCCGGCCTGTTTTAAAGGCAGGATGGAGAAGGAAAACTGCACTATATACAGTATTTAGAGTATGACATGGGAAAATGGTCTACCCATCATGAACACAGCTTTTTGTATGGGTGCTTACAATTAACACTGACTACAAAGCCTTGATGTTTTGATACATAACTTGTGCTGTGGTTAGAATTTAATACCTCAGTGATTTTCTCTGCCCTTCTGAAGATGTAAGATGTGTTTGTGTCTATATAAATAGCATCACCTAGTGCTAGACTTCTGTAATGTTTCTGACAAGGTGATTTTCAGTAATCATCAGCTCTCCCTGCTGTTATTTCAGTGAATATACACCGACAGCATTGTGTATCATAAAAATAGATGTTTCAACCAGTTGCTCTTGTTCTCTGAGGTGCAGCTGCTCCTCGTCATCAAGGGGTTAGCATGTGTGCACACTCGCCACGGTTATATTCAGCTGATCAGACAACATTTAACTTTTTTTCTTTTCTTAACTCAAATTAAATCTGAGCTATTCAGGCAGGAGAACATCAGCCTTTGTGTAGTGTGGCGGCCTGTTATGGATGGGGATGTGATGAGGTGATGAATGGAAGATAGAAACGGGCCATATTCATGAGCCATGTAATCCTCTTATATCTCATGTCGTTTTGAAAAGCAAACACATCTTTGTCATCAATACTTGTCTGGTTTGATAAAGTCGCCTCTCACAAGAACTGGGGAAACTGCATATTTGTCACCTCCAAAGAAAGGCTGATGGGAAACCTGATGAGCAGAAACAACTTCCTGCTAAGATACTGAGGGACACTTTATGTTCTGCTGGGATGATTTTTTTTGGGGGGGGGGGAAACCATTCACAGCTCTTCATGACTGTGATCATCTGTATCAAGTGAAGAACGGGCTTCAAGTATTTTTGTAATTTAACTTGTTGAAGTTGATAATTTCGGCAAGAAAGTGGCATCGCAATGTACATTTCCTTTATTAAAATCATGAAAGTTTCGACTTATTCCTCTAAATTTCTGCCCAAAACTAATAAAATCAACTTTTCAAATAATCATTTTCATGAAACAAACTATAAGTCCAATCATAATTGAATTCATTATTATTTTAATTAGAATTAACTAATTAATTAATTAGTTTTAATTATTATTTGATGAAGTGTTTTGTCTATGAAAGGTCAGAAAATATTGGGGAAATGCTCATTTCTACTTCCCGTAGCCTCTGGTGACATTCAAATGACTAGTCTTGGCCAAAAACAAATCATAATACAAAGATATTCCATTTGCAATGATTTAAAACGGTGAAAAGCAGCAGAATTTCACATTCTAGCAGCTGGAACTAGACAATATTTGACACTTTGGCTTGATAAATGACTTTTATGTTCAAACGACATTTGACTACGTATCCATCTGTCCAGGACGGAGGATCTCTGCTGAATTTGTGATTTATTTTTGTCAAATAAAATTGATTTATTTAATGTTGCAATTTGTGGACTTAATAATCTCTTTATCCTTTAAGTCATTTATTGAACATTTACTGGTTTTCAATGATGAGAATTTTCTGGTCTTCTTGGTTTTACATCATTATAAATGGAATATTTTTGTTTTGGACAAAACAAATTACAAAGGGAATTTTTCTGATGTGGACTAAAATATTTGATTAACTGAAGAAAAAAATAATCATCAGGTTAATTGATGATGAAACAAGTTATTTGCAGACCTATCAATAACTAATGTATAATGAATAAACATTTTGTTTGTTTGTGATTGACATATTGACAAATAATATAATTATACACATTAAAATCATTGGGTTAATTAACTCAGTGCTTGGGTCAATATATTTGTACACTGTTTCCATGTGTAGAAAACCAGTTGGGTCACCAATCAATAGGTTATTTTGATGTTAGACGCTTTTCACCGACAACCGACCTACTTTATATTTCAGAAATACAAAAAAAATAACAAAAACACTGTGGTGGTTTCATAATTCATGATGGTTCTTTACTTTCTCCTGCATTGTTTGGATTCTGTAACATCAGCAATCTGAGAATTGAAGCTCATTTTTTCTGTCACATTCAGCGTAATTTGATGAGAAGGTTCCTGATTCTCCACACGCATGAGAGTCAAAGTCCTCACAGAACGTGGAAAAAAAGGGGGTTTAGCAGCCTGTTAAGATGTGAAAATGGCTCTTGTCTTCACATAATGCGGTGAAGACGTGTGCAGCCGGGACATCCAGCTGACACATATTTGAAAAGCGGCCTAATTTCGCTCAGATTCATGATGAGCTCAGTAGCATCGGCTCATACATGTGAATTAGACAGTCGCCTCTGTCTACCATTATCCATTGTAAGAACTGACAGCCTTATGGCGCTAACATCCATTAGAGCAATTAGCTGCACCACACAGGTGCCCTGCGTTTCAGTCTGAGACCTTTTTTTTTTTTAAATTAAAAGCCACAAAATATTCATAATTTCCACACCCTCCCAAAGAAAAACCTGTATTCCAAATGTGATATAAGCAACGGGACAGAATTAAATAGAGCGTAAACTTAATTTCATGTTGCCACAATTCATTCGATTCATATGCGCTTAATAGTATTGTTCATTTTCCTGCATATTTAGGGGTGGAGTGCTCGTACCTGGTTATGTCTGGGGGGCACTGAGTCTGACTAATGAAATGACTTTATCCTCTGTGGCGTTTTAATCTATTCACTGGGAAAGTAATTGACAAGCCCACAGTATGTGCATTAGGATAGCTCCGGCACCAAAGGACAGCTGTCACTAAAGCAATTAAAATGACAAAGGTTAATTAATTCTCTCCAGTTTTTTACCTGATATGAGACATTCACAATGAGTGAGTTTTCATTTCCAGAGGAGTAATAGTGTTTTGAGTAGAATAATTTATTTGTGTTCAAAAAAAAAACAACCAAAAAACCCCCCACCAGCTTTTGTCTGATAGAGCCTTTAATATGTCAATACCTCACAGAAAACTGTGCCCCAGGACCGCTTCAGCCCCACATTTGAAATGAATTCTGCAGCAGGACATGGTCTGAAATGACAACTGGTTGTTGTTGTTGTTGTTGTTTTTCTTTTTAAAGTTAAGATACGTCTCCTGTAGCAGCGTGGACGAAATGTGATTTGTTTCTAAATGAGGCTTGTGAGGATGTTTTACACTTAAAAATGAAATATCTGTAAGGGGGGGTGAAACCCTACATTTTCACTACAGTTTTTTTTTTGGGGGGGGGGGGGGGGGGGGGGGGCAACCGGACTAAAACCA